>LQNK01000404.1:190814-220363 GCA_001586405.1 Phoebis sennae
AAATTTCAAGTTTCTAGCCTCAAGGGTTTGGCCTGTGCGTTGATTCTACGAAAACAACTCTTGCCTTTTATATATTAAGATACTATTTACATACATATTGTATAAACTGCATTGACATTGTATTTTTTTGTACCGTCGACACCAAGGTACTTGTAACATTATTTCATAGAAATAATCAACATAACATAGTAGTTCTAATTCTAACCTTGTACTTTTGCGGTAGCTTATTTGTTCATTTTATCACCCATTTCTTTGGTTTTGTGATAAATATTTGTGATATACTTTAGGTGCACAGCGACTTCGTAGCGGCCGCAACCCGCGGCGCAATGGCCGTGGTGGATGGAAACGTGATGGCCATCAACCCCGGCGAAGAGCCCAAGATGCAGATGTTCATATGGAATAACATTTTCTTCTCGCTCGGTTTCGATGTACGCGACCATTATAAGGACCTCGGTGGTGATGCCGCTGCATTTGTTGCACCGGTAAGTTCATGTTTTAAATTTTTGCAAAGTTTGTACTTTTTATTTTACTCTGAAATTTTTGCAAACTGAATTAATTTGTGACTCACCATAGATATTGCTTAAGTAATTTCCCTTTTTGGGTATCCTAAGTCACAACTCGTTGATAATAAGTGTAATAAGTAAATAAGAGTGTATGGAATCTTTAAAAAAATGTGAATTAAGTGAATACATATATTTCTGCTTTTTTGGCTTCCGGGTGATTCTATTAGAGCGGCTGCAACTTAGACGCATTATAAAATGATAAACTTCAAATATTTTTTTTGTTGCGTTTAATATTTTATTTAATACGGTTTCTACAGCATAATACAATTAATTGCTGTAAGAAAACCTTACAGCCCTCCATCGATCCATTGATACCACTTAAGAAAATGTGTTAATTAGAATAATATTATGTAATTTCCGCATCCGCAGCGCAACGACCTGCAAGGCGTGCGCGTGTACAGCGCAGTGGACACGGCCGGCCTGCACACGCTGGGCACGGTGGTGGTGGACTACCGCGGCTACCGCGTCACGGCGCAGTCCATCATCCCCGGCATCCTGGAGAAGGAGCAGGAGCAGAGCGTCGTGTACGGCAGCATCGACTTCGGCACCACGGTCCTGTCGCACCCCAAGTATATGGAGCTGGTGAGTGCTACACACATATATCCTATACGAAAGCATATATGATGTTTAAAGAATTAACATTATCTTCATATCTATATAACTACCATAAATAGAGTATGGGCTGTAGATATGGTATTTTCTCGTGAGTAAATAAATTTAAACATTTTATCCTTCAGATTTCATACGTGTGACAAAAATAGAAAATGTGTTTAGAGATAATGTTAGATATATTGCTGAATGATGTAAAAAGCACGATATCGAAAACTCGAAAATAAATCATGCTTATTAAAAAAAAGACTAAGGGCATAAATTGTTCTTATTAATAAATAAAATTTGTGCATACTGAACCTTACTTCTCTGTAAACTTTATAAATCGTTGTTGTAAATGGAGTTCAGAAATAAAACTATTTGAGTAATCAAACTGAATATAAAATTTTAGTAATTTTGCAATACTTTACAGTACCACATCTTAAAATATTACATCCTTACAGTTGAGCAAAGCTGGCCAACAACTGAAAATCATGCCCCACTCGGTGATAAGCGCAAACGGCGAAACCGTGGAACTGTGCTCGAGCGTGGAATGCAAGGGCATCATCGGCAACGACGGCCGCCATTACATCCTGGACCTGCTGCGTACCTTCCCGCCCGATGTTAATTTCTTGCAGCGTATGTATTCGTTTTAAATATAAACATCGTATATTAGTATTTAGGATGTCATTCTTAGTGAGTAAAAGCCCCACAGTGAAAAAAGTTAAATGCATGTCAAAAGCAAAATTATCTTATGTGACTTTGGACTTCCCTATTATTTTGTATGAGGCGGATGACTAATGTATCTATGAGGATAATCAGAGTATTATAAAATACAGAATCCTTAGAACTTGTTTTTGTTTTAAATTATAACATAGTCTTACATTAGTTTGTTCTAAGAAAAATAATATTTAAAAAATCTATATTGCTAATTTGTGACCATTGTTGCCTTTGCTTATATATTTTATAGAAAAATAAAGAAATTTCTTTTTTAATTAACAGCTAATTATTTTTTCAGTACAAGATGACGAGCTGAGAGAGGATATTAAATCAATGGGATTCCCTATTATCCATAAGCACAAATTATGTTGTCTCAGACAGGAGTTGGTGGATAGTTTCGTAGAGTAAGTATTTCGTATTTTGATATTTTGATATTTTTAATAACACGGTGCATTGGTAGTAGAAAGTTAAAAAAATTAGCAAACAATTACAGTATAAATTATTTTACAGGGCCCGTTATTTCATGTTCATTCGCTATGCGGCGTTCCACTTACAGCAATTGAGTGCAAAACGAAATAAGGCGACAGAACAAAAATCGATAGAAGCAAACAAAGAATCCGAAAAGAAAGAGGCTGTAGTTGAGACTGAAAAAGAAAGAGACAGCAAGAGTCAGGAGAAGGAAACGAAAGAGAAGAAAACAAAAGACACTAAAGATAAGAAGCCAAAGAAGGAAGAGAAGGTTGAAAAGGAAAAAGAAGCTAAAAAAGATACAGAAAAAGATAGCGAAGATTTGCTTCTTAATGAGAATTTGTCGGAAATTGACACAGATGTTGCAAAGAAAATTGTTGAAAGTATTACAGATTCTATTTGTAGCGGGGAGAAACAGGAAAATGATTGTAAGTAATAAATGATATTCTCTTTCAAATTAAGGGCTTTTTATAAATGTCTAGTGATTTTTTTTTAGTTTTTATAAATATGGGAAAAGAAACTTTTATATATTTTTACTAATTTATGTTGTTGTGCTCAATTCTTTAATTTTGGACTAAACTTTATTTTTTTTATCAGCCGGCGAAAGATCCCGTGCCGTTGTAGCTGCAGCAGCGAGCGCAGTCGCATCCCTGAAGGAGTCTGAGTTCGACGTCCGCTTCAACCCGGACGTGTACTCGCCGGGCATCAAACACGCGGCCTCGCCCGAACAGCTGGCTAAGCAAAGACACTTAGTTAAGGAAGCCGCTGCTTTCTTGCTCACTACGCAAATTCCTACTTTTGTAAGTACATATAATACCTAAGTTATATTCTTTTCAATTTCTTTAAGACTACAGAAATATTGACACTTTGTAGGGCATTGTTTATATGCGACGTTGTTAATTTATTATTTATATTTATTTTTGTACCAAAATTCGATACATCTCACTAAATTCTTCACTAAAATCTATAAGTTTTTTAAATCAAGTTTATGTAAATTTTATAGTTTCCTTATTACTGTCTATACCTCCATTCCTAAAGTTTTATTCATACTCGAGTCTCATAAAATATTACTAAATTTTAGTATAAAAAGTGAAGCCAAGCAACACAGAAATAAACATTATAAATGTAAACTACAGGTTCGCGAATGTCTCGAGCACACGTCCGCGCCCATGGACGGCGCCGGGCTGACTGAGGCGCTGCACGCGCGCGGCATCAACGTGCGCTACCTCGGCCGCGTGGCCGTCGCGCTGCGGCCGCACGCTTCCCTCTCCTACCTGCACGCCATCGCCCTCGCTGAGCTGCTGCTGCGTGCCGCTAAACACGTCTACACTACCTATTTACAGGTAGGGTTATTAGGGAGCTCCGTATCCGTAATCGAAACTCCAATAAATTTATCCGTAATCAAATCTGATAATTTCGGATAGGGGTGGAGTCTAAATGAGACCTGTTATGACTGTTATGTTATTTTAGATCAGCCAAGTCACAAGCTGCCTATGAATAATGTGTTTTTGTCTGTCCTTAGTCATTTGATAAATATTTTTGTATCCATATCCATATTTGGTATTTTAATTATTTCTATATCCGTTTCCAATCCGTATCTGAAATTTCATGTCCTTAACATCCTTGTTTACGGTTAATATTACTGTTTGATGACCATTGAAAACATGATGTTTTCTTCTTCTCTTCAACATTCTAGCCATAAAAAATGATTACGTTTGTAACAGGGATGCGAAGCAATGTGTACAGGCGCGGCAGTAGCACACTTCCTGAACTGCCTGCTCGGTGCGTGCGGTTCACCCGTAGCCTCGCCGCCGGATGCGCCCGCTCCGGCACGTTCCACGAGACCGAGGGGAAGACGCGCCCGTAAAGCCCGTCACGCCTCACCACCCTCGCCGTCCTCACCCTCCCCCGACTGGCAGAACCTCACACCTAAAGTGCTGTTCGCGCAGATCAAACAGGAGCTCAAGGTGAGTTGAAGGTCAACGCGTATTTCTGAAGTGATCGCTTGAAATCAACTGGCTGCCGATTGAGATCAGTTACAATGCAAAGTGTGAGCACGAAGCAGTGTTTTGTTCTTCTTTATTTAAATTAAGAAGAACAAAACATGTGCATGTGCTTAATTCAATTTATGAAACGTCATATGAAAATAGGGAAGAATATTATCTTAAATTTTATTTAAAATTTAAATTGTTTACAGGCATATTGGGGATATGAACTGAATGCTGAAAGCATGGATGCAGTGATAGAGAAACATGGCCTTCAAAAAATATCACTGCTGAGGTAAGTCTTTAAACTTAAAAATCCTCTTTTTGTTATTTAAATATCAAATAAAATATTAATAAATGTATGTTTTTAGGTCATTTGCACTTAAAGTCGGCCTTCAAGTAATGCTCAGAGAATACGACTTCGACAATAAGAACAAGACTACATTCTCTTCGGCCGACATTATGAATATATTCCCAGTTGTTAAACATATCAATCCAAGAGTAAGTTCAAAAAATATTTCCATAGTTCTTGTTTATTTTTAGTTATATCAACCATGTCATGTCTTTTGATAGAACAACAGGCATATTTCCTTACTTTTTTTCATCATAAATAGATTAAATACAAAGACATTTTTCAGTCTGTTCATAGTATTGCTTATAATTTTTGTCTTTAGTTTTGCACAAGGAATAAATATACCTTTATTGATTGATTTCAAATTTGAAATTGATTCTAAAGAAAATACTAAATAAACCTTTCAAACCAAATTAAGAAATAAAATAACCTTTTATTAATTAAATGAATTTCGTAGGCATCAGACGCGTACAACTTCTACACAACGGGTCAAAACAAGATCCAAGCCGGGGCAGTGTCAGAAGGCCACGAGCTCATCGGAGAAGCACTGAACCTTCTCAACAATGTGTACGGAGCGATGCACGGTGAAATAGCTCAATGCTTGCGAATGGTGGCCCGCTTGTGCTATGTGACGGGGGAACATAGAGACGCTATGGCGTATCAGCAAAAGGCCGTGCTCATGTCCGAGCGCGTCAATGGAATCGATCATCCGTATACTATTACGGAATATGTGAGTTTTTTATTTTATCTTCTTTCGTATTCACTCTTTTTTTTATAATATTAACCAACATAGTTAAGTTGTTGTTGATAATTGAAAAAACCAATGATCCGACTTGGATGAAACTCACACTAAACAGATTTTTTAACAATATAGTTTGAAATGCCAGAAAGGACATAAGATATTTATTATCCCGGAATTCTTACGGGATCCGCGTATGTATGTATCCCGATACATATGCGGATGAAACCGCAAAGTGCGGCGAGCATAAAATGTTTGATTCCTTAATTAAGTTATTACAGTGAGTTTATTGATTTATTATATTTTTTTTTCAGTCTCATTTGGCGCTATACTGCTTTGCAAATGGACAAGTGAGCACTGCATTGAAGCTGTTGTATCGCGCGCGTTACCTCGCCTTGCTGATCTGCGGTGAAAATCATCCGGAGATGGCTCTACTTGATGTATGTATATTTTCTATTTATAGACAAAAGATCTCAGGAATTTTTGAAACATGAAAGGATTTAAAGACACTGTAGGGGTTAGATTACCTACACAATAAGTAACTGGCAGTGTGTAATTCGCTATCAATATCGCCGGACGTACACGCCGAGCGCAATAAACATGTACACTTTATAGTGTGTAATTCAAGTATACCCAAACATCTAAAACACTAATAAGTTTGAATTATTGAGTTTCGTTATTTTTACCATAAATACATTTAATTTGATATGGCTACAGCCGTTCGAAATTAACGTCAATTGTAGAAATGATTATTTTAAAGTATTAAATAGAATTAAATCTCCTGTTTTGCATTGAAATTAATGTAGTTTTTACTAAAGTGGTGTTCATATTACATTTGCAGAGTAACATAGCGTTGATCCTCCACGCGGTGGGCGAGTACGAGCTATCGCTGCGGTTCGCTGAACGCGCGCTCGCCGTGACTAACGCCACGCACGGTGCACGTTCTCTCAAGGCGGCTGTGGCTCGCCACCTACTGGCCCGCACACTGTCCTGCCTCGCGGACTTCCGTGCTGCGTTAGCGCATGAGAAGGAGACGTACACCATCTATAAGACACTCGTGAGTACAGCTTCCTACCCTACACTGCAGTATTTTGACGGATACAACTTGGGCACCTTAACCAAACAATCTCATCTTATCCTAATTTAAAACTCGACACCCACGTGTCCCACAATATGTGGGTATTTATAAGTGGCATTGCTCATTACATTAGATTAAAAATTTTATCAGTTCAAGTCCAAAATAATTGGCAATTACCATTTTATTTTCAGCACAACTATAATTTTTTCCTTTCACAAAACGTATTTTCAATATGTCTTATAGATCTCTCATATTGTATTCCGCTTCCAATACAACACAGGACTATAATTATTTTCACAGCTGGGCGAGAAACACGAGAAGACCCGCGAGTCGTCCGAGTGCCTGCGCCACCTGACGCAACAGGCGGTGGTGGTGCAGAAGCGGCTGGCGGAGGCGTACGGCAAGACGCCCGCGCTCGCGCCGCACCCGCCCATACACATCCAGCCGCCCGCCATGGCCTCCGTCATCGATATGCTCAACCTCATCAATGGGATACTGTTCGTGCAGATCAGGTACGTGCTGGTGATACTTGAAAAACACCTTTATACCGGGTGTTTTTGCAGTCTTGATAAAATTAGGGTATATAAAATAAGCGGAAGTTGATGTTGAAGACATAAATTAAAATTGATATTTTAAAAGTATTTAATATCTGAATTAAATATATAAAACTGTACACTCTAAAACGCGAGTAGTGATAGATTACTACTAAAGAATTTTATTTATTTTATGTATCTTCATTTTCATTATATCAATATGAACGACTTAATGGGAATTAATAATTATGATAAATAGAATAATTTAATGCTGTATTAATAAAAAATCTTTTTTTATGCTTATATCCCCCATTTTTTCAAGACCCAGTATCATTATGTTTAAGAAAAACTATCCAATATCTTTTTTGAATTGTTGGAAATGACAAATTATTAAACGTAATATGTATTAATCACAGTCCTCAAGACATCGAGCAGTTCAAAGCGGAAATAGAGAAAAGACAGTTGAAGGATTTGCCGATACCGAGCGTGCTCAACGAACTCGACAAGAGCGAGCAGGCGCAGCCCAAAGGTGCGGACAGTTGAACGTAGGGTACACTGCGGTTATTCCGAGACCTAGGACCATTTTTTGGTAGGTGTTTGAGGAAAACTGAAAACTTGTCTGATGCCTCTCCTATTATAATCTGCCATGGAACTGCAGACCTGGCTGGTGAGTAGCGGGGCTAAATTAAATAGCTTGTCTGAAACACCTACCAAAAAAATGTTACTAGCTCTCGGACGAAGTAGACATAGCTCGGTTACGACCCATTATTTTATATTGTCTATGGCCTTGGGGGTTATGCATTGATTTCTTTATCTATGCCAAAAGTGTGACAAGATTGTAAACTTGCACTTAACATATTAAACACTTGATTTAATTCTTTCATTTGTTAATGATATCATTAATACCATCTATGGTGTCAAGCAACTTCAAAGCGGTTGGTTCCTTAATGAGTGACCGTGTAGTGGCACTTAGCTTTGTACCAATTATAGGTCAGCAGTCGACAGTCAGTCGTCTCAAAGCCTCGAGATAGCTTAACGGTTTTGTTACCCAGATTCAGGTCAGATTTATTTGTTCCAACTACTTTATTTGAGACTTAAAAACCTCCACATGGACTCACGACAAGAAACTCTATTTAGTTTAAATAAACCAAATGAGTTTAAAAAAATATCTCATAAAGTATTTTTTAGTGGTGAACCAGTTAACAATCTTGCACTTTTTTTTACATAGAACATAGTTACCAATCTATATTGTTTCTTTTATAAATCTGTGAACTTAAAAAGCATCTGCTTTTGATTAAACTTATGAAAATTAAAATAATTTTACGTATATTAAAGTCCAATTTACAGTGAAATTTAAAATTCCTTTAAAAAAATATCTAAAATAGGTAACTTAATAATCTATGTATTTTCTATCAAATCGTCCAATTTCCGTTGACATCAATGCATAACTTTCGAGACCCCTTATTTTATCGATTGATGATATTGTTCCTTATTATCTATGAATGTATGCTGTAGTGAATAGTGTGCTAAGGTTTGATGTAGATTTTTTTTTGTTAGTCAAATTTTGAGAATATTATTTTGATCAAATATAATTAAGTGTTATTTTATAAATTCTCGCAATGCGCAATAGTGTCTATGCATGAGCGTTATATTTGGTTTGATCAGCTGTAATCGTGGATTTAGTTGGACGCCTCCTTGCAATCACAGTCGCCCAGAGTAGTGCAATTTTATGTAGTGATAATAGCAGTAAGTTTTGGTTGTGATCCCGAGAGTGCGCGTCGCTGTAATGCTACAGGTGCTACTGCCAATTTATCAAATATCAATAATTATACAATGATTTATCAATTGTTATCGACGAGCAATAATTGTTTAATTCGATTATGGGTAAAGGTATATTGTTGGAGTACCGATAGTTGGTAGAGGATTGAATATATTGTCATTGAAATGTAACAGGTTTCGGAAACGGTCCCCGCTGAATGTCATAAAAGTTTTGTTGCTACAGATAAGCAAGAGTACTTGTGATGCAGCGCCGAATAAATACTGCCTTAACAATTCGTCTTTTAGTTTTCTGATTTAGCGTAGTTAGTGCCATACGAGTAGTGAAAGTAAGTTTTTTTATTAATATTTCTGTTAGTCTGTGATATGGTGTCGAATCATCGAGTGACTTGCCTTGTCGAAGCAATGGAGCTTTTGCCTATACCAAATTACGCTTTACTATGATTATGAAATTTTAATGAACTATCAAATCCAATTTTAGCTAACTGTAAAATTAATGGAAAGGTTTTTATTCTTCAAAATAATTATTCATATATCCGTGTGTTATGGTAATCGTATTTCTCAAGATATGAATGTAAGCACTTAGTATGTGAATGTATTTTAAGACAAACATTATGTAATGTCCATTATAATGTTGATGTATTTTTATAAGTTATGTTTTCCATGCAATAAAAAAACAAAGTTTAGACAGAGCACAAATATGTTCATTGGTTACTGAAATATGTTATGATATTTGTTTGGAAGTCGTGTGTTTATTTAATTCATAAGATTTGTTATCATGCTTTTTCGTTATATCATTGTCAACAATGCAGATTTAGAGCTTCATTTAGTTCATCTTTGTTTTGAATGATGAGACTCTGCCAACGGTCTAAATAAGTTTACAAAAACTTGTACAATTATTTATGTGACTTTATAATTTTTGACTGGTAAAAATTAAAATGTAAGTGGCATCGGCCCAGATTATTATGGTACAAATAACGGTACAGTTAACATAGGTTTTAGAACCGACTTATAGCGATGCGCATCGCATACAGGTGCAATAAGATACATTGTATTGGTGTTCACAATCCTATGGTTATAATATTACCTTGTTCCGAGATAGATGTTATATAATATAAGGTGTTGGTTGATACGGTACGTGCCTAAACTTACAATAATGATGTTGTTGTTGTTACATTTCTTTAACAATATAACGATCATGTAAATACGACGCTGTTCGTAGTTCACTAATAAAGTTCGTTTTTAATTTAGACTTGTTTTAATTGTATTTTTCCTTAACCTTAAATACATTCATATTTATAGGATGGATAACTTAAGAAAATATGTACTAATGCATGACGTATATAATTTAAGTTATTGGTATTGTAGTACAAAGGGATGTTCTTGTGGATAGAATTGAGTACTAAAAAAATAAAGGATTATCATTTATCATCTATACCATCACCAGTGCATCGGAAATGCGCGTGGGGTCAGGTAGTGGGGAGCGTTCTGTACGGTTCAGTGTGAACCACAGAGTAGATTGGTTACTACTAGTAAGTGTCGACAATCGACTATGACTTAATTATCGATGCATGCACGTTTTTTTAATCTTTAGCAATGGCGGACCAATTAGTAATAAATTTTTTTTAAAAAAAGTACCTACCTAAAACTAATAAAAAATACTCATAAACTGCCAATATTATATTTAATTAATTTTTCATACATAGTAATATTATTTTTTCTAACTTAACGTTCAGTTTAAACCTTCAGAGATGAGTAAATCAACACAAAACTCAACCTGTGGTGTAGTCATAGATTAGCGCGATAGTGTTGGAACCGTGAGGCCTTGGGAAGAAAAACTTAATTTCATTGGTCATTAGATACTTAATTTTTTGGTCCGCGGGTCTTCTATTTCTAGGATACGGAGGAACAAATTTACTTTAACTACACTAGATTAATAAAAGATAGACTTAAAATATGATTTCACACAACTGTACAGTATGAATACAGATTAAGTTCTGCGATATGTTAGGTCTCCCACGGATGCCCTAGGTTCGGTAATCGATACAATTTTGCTTGCTGCTCTATCACCTATGCCATTTTAATAGTAATATAATATGAATTTCCAATTGACATTCTCATTTTTGCTACTTTCAGCCGTTTCTCAACTTTTTATCTAATTGTACTTATAATAAATAAAATAATATCTAACAGTTTTGAACTCTAGTAACGTTTCAAAAAATAATCTTTATAATTGTTATTTACTATTGAGCTTAAATCCTCTCAGCAGACTTCAAAAGCTTTATGATCAGATTAGTGATATCATATTTAATCATTAATGTATTTCTGATAATTTTCAATTCTTCGTGCGAAGTAAAAGATGTAAAAAGGGATGAAAATGAAAAAAAAGTATTTGTAATGTTGAATTATTTTAATATAAATAACCAATATGATACATTTTGTATATGGGTTGTTGTAAAAAAATGTAAAATACAAATATTTACTATAATATAAGTATGGCGGGTTTAGTTACCAATTTAAGATGGGGAGGGTATTATCATGACTTCGAGACTAGTTTTAATTGAAACAGAAATATTAATTTACTTCTTAAGTGAGCTCAGTTAGTAATCATCGGAGAAAAAGGCACAATTTCAATCTGAAAAATAATCGCAAAATTGTAACGCGTCCTCCCCTTCAATAAATATTAACAATATAATTAGCTATCAACGTTAGATTAAGGCGGAAGCTTCTGAATGCAAAAGTCACATCAGAATTTTATATCTAGTACTGTGGATTGCGGTATATCCAATTTCTAACTCCGAAATACTCATAGTTGAGTAAAACTTCGCCGGTCTCATTTCTATTAGACCTAAGCCATAGTTGATGCCCAGTCCCATAAATTCATTTTCTAGCTGTAAGTCGCGAATGGAGCGCATCCCTCAAAAGTTTATTTCTTTTTTTATACTCTTCTCGTTGTTTTTGAAGCCTGAGACGCACGAGCGTTTGCTGCACAAATTATTTGACACCATTGCGTTTATTTCCTGCCGCTTGTACCCGACATTCAGTCAGGTTCATGTATACTTCTATACGCAAAACCGCCGGGCAGACCTGGCGAACATCTTTGGCTATATTCCCACGAATTTCCATCGTATATGTTTAGGACACCGCAATCACTTGACGCAGAGTCCTGTAACGAAACATATCATTTGATTTCTTTCGTTTCAACTGGTGCTAAGTTTACAGACGAGTTATGCCCAGTTCCTATAAATATAACGAGTCGTTTTACTGACGGACAGTACAAGGCGTAAATCTAAACCGTATCTATAATAACAGAACTACAAACTTGCTGACAACTGCTCATTAATTAAAACGATTCGTATCTGTTGTGACGTTCCGTGGTTTATAGGAACCGGGCCTTATTAAATACGGGGAGCGCACAGCAGGGGTTTATTCTACACTTTAGCAGCTAGTGATACGTCTATTTGCGTGCTCGTGGTCGTGGGCGTGGCCTGGCGCGGGGGCGTGGTCTCGGGCGCCGTCGCCGCACGCGCGGGGACCGGCCGCGTTCCAACTGTGCCGCGACTAACTCCGCAAGCACGCCGCGCTCCGCCAACATGGACAGGAACGTACAGATGAACTCGTCGTAGTTGTGCGTGCGACGGCAGTCATCCACCTATAGGATATACGAATACTTTATAAATAACATTTTTGTACTTGAACTTCATTTTGATAGCTTTTAAGACTGTTTTATAACAGCAATTAATTCGGCTTGGAAATTTGAGACATATGTCAACTTTGCCTAACTTAAATTTTTCATCAAAAAAAAGGTCACAGAAATCTACCAATACAAACGCTAGCAAATATTTTTCTATTATTTTTGATTTGCTCAGGCTTAGGAATTAGGTTTTAAATACTCGGTTATAAATATTTTTTACCGATAATCAATCAAAATCGTAAAATACGAACCTTATACATATCCCTTTTATCATTTTCGTCGTTCAGAGCCTGCTGACACGACTGCATCTCCGCTACTATGCTACTTAGAAACAGGTTGAGCTCCGAGTGTGTTAGAAGTATTTTTCGAAATCTGTATGGCTGTTCCGGAGCAATTTCACAGCATAAAATTATCGGCATATTGTTACTTTTTAAAAGCGCTGTAGTTGATGTTGGATGTAACTGAAAAAACAGTGGAGCAAATTTAAGACAATATATTTTGGTTTAAAATTCATTTAAATAGTATTTGAAAAAATTCTTACATTTGTTAATATTTGATTTTCGCCATTGATAGTGAAAAATTTACAGGTAGCATTCTGCTCCACTGGATCAGCTGGAATTTAAATTTAGATTTTATTTCCTTACCGCATAACGAAGTACTATTTCAGTATTTGTACTTGCAATTCAAAGTATTATAATTATTTAGACTTTTTAATAGTTATCTAAACAAAATTTGTCACCTAAACTTATACTTTTATCTTGCTGTGGTTTGTCCAAAACACCGATTTCGATAGTGATGGGCTGCGTGTAGTCTATATCAAATGAAGGAGCCTCCATCGCATCTAATGCATTTATAATGGCGTCTTCGGAGATTTGAGACGACGTGTCGTTTGACAACTCTTCATTGTTGTCTTGTGATATTGAATCTTCTACAAAAAACAATTAAAGTGGAATTAATACATCATTAGTGTACACTTTAGCATCTAAAACATATAAACAATTCATTTCATTCAATACCATTATAGTCTCTTGGCTTTGAATGCAAATGCCTCAGATGTTTTCCAATTTTGGAAATAGCTTCCTTGACTCTCTTTTGATTCATTTCTAGTGCATTTAGTCTTTGTGTGAATGCTATTCTTCTATCAGGCACAACTGCCATTAGATTGAATCTGTAAAATAAAAAGACATTGAATTTGAAATTTAAGAAGCTCAATTACTTATCTTCGGATTATCTCGAATATTGTCCAGAACTAGTGTCATAAGTTATTGCATTGTAGTTCTAAAATAAGGTATATTATCCGTAATAGAAGGAAATAATCGAATTACTTATGTATGGAAGAAATGGACTCTACTAAAAATATGTTACATAAAATTGTTTTCAAAGCCATAACTACCTTATGTCATGCACTTGTTCACCAGCATCTCGACCCAGTCTCTCAACCATGACCCTTCTAAACTTTTCTGTCCAATCTTCATTGGCTTCCCAGGGCCCATGATCCGTTGGATATGGTTTCAGACCATCCAACTCAAATAAATGACCATTTATTGGCACGAAACTCACGAAATGATAGGCTTCTCCTGAAATTGGAATAAAAAATAAAAATTTCTATGTAAATAACTTCATATTCATTAATACTTTTTAATAATAAAATAACATCGTACCTGTAAATCGCCCCGTTGGTACTCCAGCATTTTTATCCGTCTTTTTACGGGCCTGTGGTATGGCATGTGAATTGTGAGCGCAAGCAAGTTCTGGTGTGTTCCCGATCGCCCAACCTTTGTTCTCTGGATTCATTCCCAATGTGTGGTGCTGAAAATAAATAACTTATAATAAATTATGAGAACTGAAATTGTAGAGAATTATATAATTGCGCAATGCTTTAGTAACAAGCCTTCGTCTAAGAAACAATTTGATTTCAACTCGACTCCGAATTTTTAGAGTACCTTGTTGTCTTTGAAACCTGGATATGCTCATTTTCGATGATACGTGTTACGCTGGTACCACGCGGTGGCTTACCAATAGGTAGTTTTCATAGGCAATTAATATTTTTAAAGAGGGTACGGGTTAATTTGGGCAAACATGGAAAATGTTCGAAAATCATGCCTTTCTCTTATGTATTATTTATTCCATTCCCAGGACGGTTTTGCGCATTTTGTGCTGCGCACAGGCAACATGCAACCGCCGATGGTTTCATCTTTTACAGTACAAATTTTATTTGTGTTCTGATAACACTGGCTATCAAACTCCGTATCCTTCGTTGATAAAACAAATTGCGAGTATTTACTGTTCATAGCGATGTATTATTTATTTCAACCCTTTCTGCCAGCGGAGCTATCAACCTTCGAGGATATTTCAGGATAAATATTGTCCGATTAATGTTCAAAATGCAGGACCCGTAAAATAATAAAAAAGGATTTGGATTGTTAAAACTTTACGCCACCGCACGACCGTTCTTGGTATAGTGAAGCTGCCTGCCATAACCACAAATGCCATAGTACTAATCGATAATATTTATCACGCAGGCGTAAACGATAGGTCTGCTTGTGGTCCGCAACGAACGCCATTTTGATACTAAATGGCGATTCCCGCATTAAATCACGATTCCAAATTATTAGCTTGCATGCTTAGTTATTTCAAGTAATATTACAAGTAATAATGAGGCTGATAGCAAACAAGATGTATATACAGGATGTGTAATATTTATGTTTTTCAGGATAACAAATTTCACCAGTGTGGATTGCAATTAATTAAACAAACTTGACATTCAGAAACCTGAACATTTCATATAAAATTTAATTGCAATAGTAATGCATTGGCCTAGTAATTTATACTTAAATATTGTTGATATTTTGACACTGTGTATTGTGAATGTACATACATTTTACCACCTTACACAATAACACCTCTTAAGTGAGGATGAATATAAAAAATAATCCTTGTTCTTTCTTTTTAATAGAGCTTTACATACAATATTCAAAATTGCAATTTGTCAAATGATATTTATATGATAAAGCTACTACTTTATAGGATATACTTATCAGGAGTGTTGTTGATCAAATCATGATAAATGAATACAAATAAAATTAAACACTGTATTTAGGAGTGTGTGTGAAAATTTGTCATATTTTTTACATGTATGCCATTTTTAGTCAGCCGATACAGGTAGGGATTGATACTCAGAATCAAGATCTAAAGACAGAAATATCAATTACTATTTTAATACACAAGCTCATTAATAAGCACATGTCTTCAATAACAAATTTAACTGTTTATAAAAGATGAAATTAGTCATTTGATAATGATCATGGTTAATGACTTTAATTAATTTATAGTAAATTACTTGACTAAAGTTATTTTATATTATATTTTTTCTTGTTAGAATAATGTATGAACACCATATACTAACTGAAAATAAAGTTGTACACTTTTACTACAAATAAGTTTATACTATTAAATAGTATAATTGTGTTAATGTTATTATTTTTATTTTGGTTGTATTTATCTTGGTTTTTATCTCAACTTGTTGCTGCCAAAATGAATAATAATTTAGGATTACGATTATGCAAATAGCAAATAGGAATCTTAATAGCATGTTTTTGAAGCACATTCTTCAAAACTATTGGGATAAGATTATGTAACAAAAATAATTAACTTTTTATTAATTGCTGCGTAATGATGTCCTTTAAAGCTTTTTATTTTGCAGTGGTAATCCACAGCATACAGTACTAAGGATAGATCATTTACCCATTCTTAATAACTTTGTGCTTTCAAACCATTAGTAGCCTTATAAGAAGTACAACAACAACAGGTATATTCATTCAATCATTTTGAAACTACTCATACCTTGCTGACATGCCCTGATTATAATCATGAAATGGTTTAGATTTTCAAGAATGCTAAGAAATTTAATAACAGTTTGATAACTATGAAGTTGAGAATGTAATTATAATATTTACCTAATACTCTTATAATTTTATGTAATGTTGTTGAAATGCTGGCTGGTATTGGATTCTAGTTGTATTCCATGATTTCATGTAGCATGTATAGCGTATAGTGTTCTTCAAATAAGGGTATATAATATATATACGCAGCAATATTTTTTTTTCGGACCAATTGTTAAAATTAAAATAAACAGAATCTTCAGCTTTATATAATTAGTAAAGAGATAGATTTTTAGTATATATGTGCATAAAAAAATACAGCAATAATGAGATTTTACACCTACCTTTAATCTACTTAAGGTTTCGCCCAAATGAAGGTTCGGATAGTTTAATAATATTGATAATAAAGCATGTGATGCACAACTATTGGGGACCATTTGTTGGGCAAAAAATATATTATTAATTGTTTCTTCATCTCTCACAAAACTTTCTATTTGCTCCACAAATTTTCTACGTGATCTTCTTTCTTCAATCCATCGAAACAGAAATATAAACCCATAAACTGGGCTTTCTAAGGGTTTGTGCAAATCATATATTTCTTCAACTTGTACTCCTTTGACACCAAAATCTTCTAAGAGTAATGTGAACAATCCTGGATCACTCTCTAACTCTAACCAACCTTCTGTTAGGCTGTTTAGTTCCACCGGCATATTTTTCATGTACTCTTTATTTATAATTAACAATTTGTTTGACAAACTACACCTTATGCTATAATATTCACATGTATCATCAATTAATATTCTTTTATTAGCGTACACAATTTACAAAGCTTTGAGACATCCCGTGCTTTTATAATTCTAATTAATAAGTTAAATTGACATGAAAACACCAAGAATGAATAAAATTATCGAATAACAATCTATCAAACCATAGGGCAGATGGCTCTAGTGAGTAGAGCTGTGGTGACAGTTGTCACTGTCAGTGAAAGGTATATTATAGATAATTTAGAAATCATTTGTTTATCTATATCACAAAGTAAATTAATATTATAAAGAGGAAAGATTTATTTTTTGTTAATTTATTTGAATTGAATAGTCTCTGAAACTACTTAATTGATTGGAATGAAATTTTGAAAGAAATCCTTGATACACCACCGAAGGACATAGATAGTTTTTATCCCGAAACCCCGACGGAAACGGATGAATACGCGGGCCAAACCGCGGACCTCAGCTAGCGTTTAATAAAATCGTTGGAAGACCATTGAATGGATAGGAATTTTGACGTGAAAAATCACATACATTATTACTTTATTGTTGCAGAAGCCACTCGCCATTAACCAACTTCATTTAATTTGTGTTTTTACTTTTTACTACTCTTAAATTTGAAAAAAATTAAAAGGCCTTGTTGGAGAGTCTAAAAATCTAAAATTTAAATGGAAGAGTACGGGAGAATTTTATAGATGTAAACAAACACTTCGAATATGAGAAATGCATGCTATTTCATTCTTATTTGAAATAAAAACTGTAAATATTAATATGAATACGGATATCTATGCCCCGATATATTTGCCAGAAGGGTGATTTTTTCATATTAGGTTTTCTACATAGATACATAATATTAATTGTTAGGTACAATTAGTACCATCATTATATTCTTCATAATTATGTTTCCGTATTTTAAATACAGATACGCAAAAAAAAAACATAGGTTTAATTACATTTTTTAAATTCAGTTATGCAAATTTTCTATTCTATTCAATAATTTACTTTTCCATTATCATTAAATTGCCTGGAAGATATCGCTCTTTAGCGATAAGGCCGCCTCCTTGCATTTGGGTTTTTTTTTCTTTTGATGTATTAAGTATATCTCTTTTGTCTTTGTTTGTGTACAATAATGTGTTTTTCTATTCTTCTATTCTAATCTTCTACAATGAAAAGGTATCAGTTAGGGTAGTAATAAGTATGTTCTAGTGTCAGATTCCTGATTCATGAAATTTGACACAGTTTAAAAAGCCCGCGCGCTTTAATATAATTTCGAGTTTCGTTTACATTCCCAGTGAAAAGAAAAATGAAAAGATTTGCACCAATATAGATATGAATAAATTCTATCATTGATGGAGTCGAGAGGGACGATTTACTTAATATTGAACTTTGCTTACGTAAATTTAAATTTTCGTTTTTGATGGGACATAATACACATATCACATTAATAAAGGAGACAATTGTAATAAAAAACAGATCTATACATTTGGAACAACATTTATTTTGTATGTACACTCAAATTTCGTAGCATTGTAAAATGTACAAATAATAAATGCACAACTTCAGCATTAGAAATCTTCGAGGACTGCCCGGCACTCGTAAAACAAAATTTATAACTTTATAAAAGTATATCGTAGGTATTGGTCCCATTCTAATTGGTTTTTATAACAATTACTTAATTATTATAGTGGTTCTAATTGTGTCTTTAATACAGGTAATGAATCATTCCTTTTCCTTGAAATAGTACATATTTGGTACAAAATTGATCCACTCAAATTTAAATCAAAATGGTACCTAATAAAAAAGTAGGTTTATATTTCTGCAATGGGAAACATTGTAGGTAAATAATAATTGTATATAAGCCAACTGCTACCTACATGTATTGAGTTACAATAAATTGCACTTCTGATATGTTGATTTTGATATGTAAAATATAAAAATGATAATTCTTTGAACTAAATATCCAAAGATTGGATACATTGCTAGAACTTTTTAATAGTAGAAGGCGTCTAGAGGAAGAATTTAAAAAGATATTATAATACATATTATGATAAAAGACAACGTTGTAATTTTAGCAATTACTCGTCTGTTGTTTTTATGTTAAGTGTAAGTAATAAGTGATTACAGTTCGATTGTCAACATTAAACAAACAAAATTTTGTTTCAAGTTGTGCAATGAAAACCTGTACAAATACAAATTATTATGCTTCCCGGTAAATACATTAAGTCATTTATTATAGTCGTTACTTGAAGACTAGAATGGAAATTAAATGGAGCGATAAATTATTAATTATAACACTAGTTCTATCTAATATTACGATAAGCGCGACAGAGTCGACGCAAATACTAATATGTTGGAATCTTTAAAACTCACAAAGACACATCCACTCTGGTCGTCAATAAAATATTATCGATTAGATTACAATTTATCACAAGTCACTAGCTACATCGTGTTAATTACATCTTAAGTGCCTTTCGTCTACCGATGCTTAATTCGTAGATAGTCTTTGTTTCATAAGTGGAACACGTTTTAAATGTTTGGTTAATTAGGTACAGCGAAAATTTACAGTAAGTTAGTCAATGACAATATATATTTTTCGCACACCGCCCTGAACATTGAACACACAATATGTTTTCTTAATTGAGCAAATAAGTTTTATGAACATAACAGGAAGTATAGTGCCGTGGTTGTAGGTATGTTTAATATAAATTTAGTGTATATGGTAAAAAGTTTAATGGCACAAACCTACGCTATTCCTCTATTCAGATTTAGGGTGAATATCATATTATGCTTCTTCTAAATAACCAATGGGCAAGAATTACTCTAGTGTTACATACAGCCCATGCAGGTACAGTTACATTCTCAAAAATAAGTCTAACAACTGGTAATTGCAACAATTAACATTTTTTTTGTTGTTTAACTTTTAACAGAAATAAATACAAAATTCTCTTACAAGGTAATAGGTACATGCTCTTATAAATATATACAGCAGGTAGGTAAATTAAGTAACTAGTTTTTAATTATTAATAACAATTTTAATATCACATAAGTACGCATCGATCTCAAGCTCAACATTCTAATATTATTCAATTAAACAATTAAAACAATCGTTCCATGTGTGGATATTTATGGACGTATAATAAAATAATACCGCAACGTTTCAACTATACTATACCTACGTGTGGCCACGTAAATGCTCAACTGCGCTCATTCCACAATATTTACAAGTCACATGAAACAGCAGTCGATTAAAGGTAACACAGCTGTTCAGCGTAGCTTTCATCTGATGGCGTGAGGTGCCCTGTATGGCGGGGGCGGCGTCTTGGGGACCTGGCCGTGCGGGAGGTGGACGGGCGCGACGGGCGTCGGCGCGGCTATGGGGAACTGCGCGTCGTCGAGCTGGCCCGGGATCACCGTGGAGTCGATGTGATGCGTGTGAGGCGTGTCTATGCGGGTACTGCTGGTAGCTGGCAGCAGTCTTGCCGGATTCAGTTTGATAGCGTCGTCGTATGTCGGCGGCGCCCCTGCGACTGTGTCGTAGTCCGGCGGTTTCTGCTGCATCGTCTCTTCATCCGGCATGGAAATCACATGGATTGGGTCGTCAATCTGAAATATACAAACAGTCGATTGAATATTTGGTCTGGAAGTATAAAGAGATTGACATAGTTATTATGGAAAATTTATAAATAACTTCAGATATTTCTTTAAAATTTGAGTTCTGTCTGTGTCAACATAATCTTGTATTCGATATTCGAAATTTTGAAGTAGGTACATAGACACATAAACCCCAGTTTTTTTACGAGAGTACTTCAACTGCCTCGCAATGCCGTTCCATATCTGCCTCTCAACTAATTAACTATACAAATGACATTACATAGGTTTTATTTTTAGGAAAGCCATATAGGTATAGAGGCTCTATAAGTCATGCTGCTATCAAAATTGTAAGTGGAACTAATTAACACCTCTCAGTTTTATGGTATAGCTGTTAGTAACTGTGTATTAAATTAACATCACCATCAATAAACACATTTTATACGGTTACGTGGACCTTGCTCATTTGAAGAGATAAGAAATTAAAGAGGACTGGATCAGGAATGAATTGAGAATGTGGACATGTTAAGATTTTTGTAGTAGTGATCTTTAAGAGTGGGATTCGAGTATTGCACGATTGGGCCAAGCTCACACCGGAGTAATTACCAGCAGAAGATCGTAGTGAGGCAGTATTGCACTGTGTTTCATATGGTGAGCGGGGCCCGGAGGCCTCAATTCCCTTCCATTCCCCTGCCATCCTGTTCTAATCCTCTCCCCTTCCTTCAAGCCGACAAGACAACTGAGATACTTTGGTGTTGAAAATGTTCATGATAGCCACTTAAGATCAGGTGAACCGCATGCTCCGCTTGCCTGTTGTTACAAAAAAAAGGGACGACATAATATGTATTCATACTCACTTGATGGGTATCAGGCGTAGCGCGGTCATTCTGTGGTTGCCGGGCCGGAGACTGCAACCAGCAGCACATGGCAGCGCATATGAGGAGCGCGCCTGCGACGATGCAGGCCACGCCCACATAGCGCACCGGCTCCGCGTAATCCTCGGCCAATCCCAACCAATTGATCAGGGCACCCGCGCACAGCAAAACCATGCCATATCGGTATGGACGTTGTGACTGTCTACCTTCGTCTAAGGACATGCCTGGAAAGATACATGAATATAATTAATCGTTTGCTTTAAAAGGTCACCTTAGATTTTTAAATAGATTTGGCGATATTTTTTCTACGGAGGTAGCAATTTAGAGTTTTAATTGGTCTCCGAAATTACTCGCGCTTAATATCTCAAACCCCTCTACTAGAGTCCCTTATATTCACACCAAATTTCAAAGAATTTTATTCAACGGCTTAGGTGTGTAATAAATTACTTATAATATGAACTATAGGCTATGACTAGACGTTTTCCTTTCCATATCCATTATAGGTAGGTAGTTATTTTGTCCGATGACAGAATCATGGAAAATGTCTGTCATGGCTCACTTTTCTACTTATGTTTTGTCATAACGGAACTAAGTTACCAATAACTGGTGGTTTAAAAAGAAAGCAGAGAAAGTTTGCTGTTAAATTAGACGCAATTACCGCGAATTTTAGGTTTTAGGTCATTTTTTTCTAAAGGATTATGACTGGGTCACGTTAATTCTCATGAAGTACGTTAAGGAAGAATGTTTAAAAGCCTTTGAATAGCTGAATTGTTGGTCATCATGGAGGCCAGACTCGAAGACAATGAATTCTCAGGAGATGTGGGTCAAGTTCGAAGCGTGTCGACGTAAGCGTCACGCACAACCGCAAATTGCGAGTAAAAGAAAATACAGGTAGCATTTTGAAAGGACGTTCTTAATTTTGCTGGCTCAGTATTCTTTTCGAAGATGAGGTATTTTAGAAACAATAAGACCAATTATTTCTCGTTACATAATGATATTCTACCTACTGCGTATATAGAGCCTATATGGCTTCGTACATTTGCATCTTCTATCCCTGAACTGATTATGTAAATTAGGGCCGATACATATATGAAACGACACAAACATCGTATGTGTGATATGAACAAAAATAATTTATACGTACGATATTATAACATTGAACCTCCTGCTTTGTTTTTTCGGCTGCTAAAAATACAAATGTATTTGCGCTTAGTAATTTTCTACAAGATTCTAATTGAAATGGCATTGATATTATGTAGATACGTGACAAAGAGTATAGAAATCTTGTAAATGTGAACCGAAATGACTACGCACCTTTTAAGGGTTGGTTTGTTCGTTGTACGTCATTAACATGACCTAATTCTTTACGCCCACATGCTCAATTTTCACTCAATAAAAAGTCATATTTGTCGATGTTTTTCACAATCTTATTTTAAACGTAAAAACGCAATCGGTCCTTTTGTTTTAATTGTGATTTGGTGTACATTTCATAAATAGTAAATGTATTAAAGACAATGTAGAGCAGATTTTGTAAACACAATGTAGAGGTTGACTAAAAATTCCTGATATGTGGGAATTCCTTAATAATAGATCAAAGTTGTCTAAAGTCATTTTGTATAAGATAACATGAAATTTAAAAAAATAAGCTGCTTGTGAATACGTGGCGAACATTCATTAAAAAAATATTTTCAGATATTAAAAGTATATTTTAAAATGGAAATTTTACCATTCTTGCAATCACGATACTCACAAACTTCAGCTCGTCTCCGATAGGAGTATTCTAATCCCATTGGTAATATTGACCATGACATTTTCAAATATTCACTATAACTAAATATTTAAAACACAAAAACTTTTCACAACGCACTTAGTCGATATGTTTTCACAATGATTTTATGAAGTAAGCGATAGGACAAGAGTGGATGCGGAGAAATATTTATCTTATCGACGAGATTGTAGTTCAGAAGCTGAAATATTTTATTAAAGAAAAAAATATAAGAATTTATTCAATTTAAAAGGAATATATACCTTTAAGTGTAAGTATTGTAAATTATTCAAAATGTTTTAACTTTCAAAATAAAATAAAATTTACTTTAAATATTTGGTTTAAAAAATGACCTGTTAATTTGCGTTTTAAAATTGAAATTATATTTAAATAAGCGAAAGGAGCGAAAATTAAATTAATAGAGATAAAAATATAAGAAAAACATTACATATCAATACCTGTATGACGATCATGTTGATGCATCGATTTGATAAGCCACAAGATTCGCGTACAAAGTAATTTCTATTGATCAATAAACAAATATTTTTATCATATCACGCGTTACTTAACTGTTGTAATGGGCTACAAACTTGAGTCATGGTGGTCGACTAAATTAGGATGTGCTTCGTAACTTTGCAAGTGACACTTGTAAGCTGTCCCCTCGGCCCTCGCCCACGCACCGTAGGTACTCATATGTATTTGAAGGGTTTCTTTGTCCGTCAATAACTGGTGCTAACGCGATAATATTCGGTAACTGGATTAACGTACACCATCTAAGTAACGCATAATATATATAGCTCTTGGAAAATCTTGTTTTTCTACACAATAGACGACTAAAGGTTAACCGACAAAAGGGTTTCAATACACAAGGTGTTCGTACGTGCTCTTGCAAAATAATATTTTTTTAGTCACATTACTGTAAAAAATAATACTTGTCAATATTAGTTCCATGTAAAACAATGCGATTTCTTGAACCTATTGCCCTTGGGGTTGCAATTATAGGTTAACTGATTAAAGATAATACAATAAATATTGTCAATTTAATCCAAAGGAAACGAACTGGACAACAAGTTGACGAATTAAATTGGTAAGCGATATGTAAGAGATTATAATAGTATAGTTTGTTCAATTCCGATTAAAACTCAATCTCGCATGAAAAAAAATTCATACCATACAATAAAAGGCCGCTAAAACAAATAAAACTAAAGCGTAGTACTTTTTAAAGTATTTCGGATATTTTTTTATCACAAGGAAGTGAAGTAGATAATAAAATAAATAACGTCTCAGTAATTTTATGCATAAAGTCATAGGTACAAAAATTATAAACTTGGCCTTCAAATATTTGCATTATGTAATAAAATCAAGTTATCGTGTAGCATGGAAACTTATCGAAGTAAAACTATGTCCAACAAGGCAAATGATGTAGGTTTTTATCATTGCTAATTATCATATTACGTTACTATTCAATTTCCTTGGATTACCCGTAGCTAGGTATTTCCCTTATGGCTTATAAAACAAAACATGATTTTCATCCTGTTCATGGTAACGGCATATGACGATAGTTAGTTCGTAGAAACATTTGAGTGACTCATATTAGATGATTTGAGCCCAAGATTCTTCTTAAAATAGTAGGTATAATATTTTTCGGCATATACTATCTACTACATTTTCTATCCAGCTTTGCTTCCTATTTTGCAGAAGGTTTAGGCAATAAACAATCTCTTGTATTTTGTATATAGTCAGGGTATTAACAGTAAAGTTAAAGATCCAAAAAATCGTATATGTAATAATGATAAAAAAAAACAAAGTTAGTAATTCCTCGTTTCACCGAAGCTATGTATAAGATTTCGTGACAATAATGTAAAAGTAATAAGTAGCCATTGATGCATTTGGTGGTTAGGTATATTTCCCACAACTATCTATTACTGTCAAATCAATATTTGATATCGAGTATAGATAGTCCCAAACCGCAGGTATTTGAATAGTTTGCGTATTTGGTGTGTATTGCATTATTATATGTACAAAATATATATAATACCATTTAATATTTATATCCGTATAATATAGCCTTATTTTAACACAATTCTAAGAAATCGAGTTAATCGTATATCCCATATGTATAGTGTTTACAATATAATTCGAATTATTAGTCTTCCTTCACATCCAATATCAAAGGCAGGGTAATATAATCCCGAAGAGTTTTTTGAATACACTAGTCTTAGGGACTACTGGTCTGATTTGGAAAAATGATACTGCCCCGATGGAAACAAAGCCACGCCGTAGCTGTTCCAGCTACAGTGCAATATATACACAGTGCAGTAATACATGTTTTTACTAACCATTTCTTTATTTCTACGCATGATCAGGTGTTTAACATAAAGCACGTATTGTTTATTATTTGTTTCCGTAATGTTCAATAGAGCCAGTAAAAGTTCGATGACGCTGGTGCGTGACGTATAATCAGGATGCGGGTTTCCTGTACATAACTATAGTCCTTTGAATTAATGTGGCATACAATATATTCAAATAAATAATGCTACAACCGTATAGTAAAGTTTAAGAGCAATTGTATGATATTAGGTATGTCATATTTTAGACAGGTCTGCGGTCTATAATCTTCTGGAATTATGTGGTATAGCACCTTAGACTGACCTACTTGAACTTAGTTTTATAATTTGTCTAAGATACGCGTGCTTGGTAAGAACAATGGATGTGGTAAATTAGTTCTGGTGGTCTGGTGTGAACGCACAGCTCCGTAAATTCGTACGAGCTGAACTACTAACGCTCTGTTGTTCCTGTGCTTAGCTCCATAACCGATTGTTTGAACTGTTACCGGTGTGTTTTAAACAATGTGTGTTTCGAAATGCAATTACAATACTCTAAAGACCGAAAAAAACTTATAATAAAACTAAACAAGGTTACAAGAACTAACAATTAAACTATTTTTTTTTTAAACAATAATAATTGATATTCATACGCTTTCTATATATATTACCAGCTATACAGGGGCAGATTCGCTCCTGTAGCACAATGTTTTAAAGCCTACGTTCATCATGCATAAGGTATTGGATAAGGTATAGGTAGGATTCTTATAGTAATAGAATTTTTCCAAATCGGTCCAGTAGTTTCGGAGCCTCTTTATTGTCAACAAACAAGAAACCTTATGTTTCCTCTTTATAATATTAATGTAGAAAAATAGCTTTTTGCTAAAAAATAGTAGAATTAAATTAAATTGAAAATAGATAAAGGCACCGACTTTGTATAGATTTCAACAAATAATAAAATAAAAGTTCTTTTTTACTTTTTAGAGTGAGGAAGTCGGTTAAATTTTTTTTAGCAAAAAGGTTTTTATTTTTCCTTTTTTAGTATCATGTGTTACACATCATCTAGTCACAATTCAGTTGGTATATACTCGTACATCATTAAACCTCAACCGGAGAGCTTATTCTCTTGATTTTCGGAGTTCCTTGGAATATCTTCTACATGGATGATCAGATTTGAACCAAATTCAAGTTCTATGGAACCACATTGAAAATCTACTCTTTCGAATGCAAAAATAATTTCCCAAATCGGTCCATAAATACCGGAGATATGCCGGTGCTCCTTTGTTTTGAAAGTCGGTTAAAAATGGATTCTATTGTATCAAAAATAAAAATATTTAAATAGTAATAATAGGTACAGGTTTTAATATACATAGTCATAATTAGTTTCCGAATCTATTAACAAATCTGTCATAATGTTGTATAATAATATAGTTAACTAATTTTTTTTATTAAAACAACATTTCAACGCGGTAGTGACCTTTTGATACGGTACTACATAGGCATATTTATCGACGTCTATTTACGCATATTTGACGTAAATTTTGCAGATTATGTTTTTAAAATCTTTTTCGATAATTGGTCTAATATTTATGGTAATGAATATACTATATTCGTCTTAAAATCAGACAAGGAAGCTAAATGGACTTTGATTATGTGAATATTTTCAATTTATTTACCGAGCTTATACATTTTTTTATAAATATCTATAAGTTTAGTATAGTTATTAATAGTCGATGAGTGTAAACTTAGTTTCAATTATTAAATAATATTGCGTGTTTGCTTTCTATTGCGTATATTGAATGCTAATCATTTTAGTATGTTTATAGACCCAACATATTATGATATATAGCAGGACCTGGTCCAGTCACAACAGGAAAATTCTTGATGCTCAAGGAATGACTCAAGGATCATTATGAACAGTCTGTGACACAGGTCACATTCTGAACACGTCTGAAAAATATCCAACATACTGCTGAATGTCCCAGTATCGATAAAGGAGACAGATCGCAGTACTAAGAAAAAAAAAAATCTATATGAGAAAGTATTTATAACTTTCACTAAATACTTATGACTTTTATTTTGTTTATCTATCCATAGCTTAAAACGTTAATCGCTCGTATTTGTATTTAAGCAAATAGATATTAATTACAATGAAAAATATATTTACGCAGTTTTACAAGTGTTATTTCCAATTAATTATCATGAGTGTTGTGTCGCAATGTTAAGAAATTATTTTATACTAGCTATTCCGCGCGGCTTCGCTCCCGAAGTATAATGTAATATAGCCTATGTTACTTGTGGATAATGTAGCTTACGAATGACGAAAGAATTTTTAAAACAGGTCCAGTTTTTGAGTCTGTTCATTACAAACAAACAAATTTTTCCTCTTTATAATATAAGTGTAGATAAAAATAAAAGAATATATAATTAAACTTTCGATTCCCTTATGTTATTATTTTTATTTAATATTATATAGTATGTTATTGGATAATTCTGTATTTGTTATCAATAAAACATGTTATTTATGTTTAACTATCCATATTCTACTTATCAATACATATTATATTTTGATACCACGAAATAATCATACACATAAATAGGTATTTTAATAAATGTTATACTATACTTCTAAGGAAAATACAGCAATTATTTACATAATTATATCGCATGATGATAGCAAAATGCAATTAAAACACAGTCACGTTTTCACTATTATTAACTCTATATTCATTGATATATTGATAAAAAGATAACGTGAGAGAATAAACAATTTCTGGCAGATATAATAAGATGATCTTTTGCACTTTGTTATGCATTACGCGTAATATTCGTTAGACGTAAGTGAATAAAAAAAATACACCTAGGTCTTAGGAAGAAAGGCAAGCGAAATGTTTATCTGTTACATTGAAAAACAACTTTAAATCCTTTATTTATGTTCAACTTAATTATCTATTGTACAATTTCGTTATCATGTTTGTTTTGTATTTGATAAAATTTTAAGGTAAACAATTTTACCGCATTCACAAAACACATCAAAAATAGCCGCATGTAAATAGAAATGGCGGCTGGCGGTTTTAAAAATTCAGATCTTGTAACGGGAATAGCTTCAGAAGTGGGAACGTTGACATTGCTCGGACAATATTAGATATAAACAAAATTTTATTTCTAGTAAAGCTATTTGACCGAGATTCGCAAAATGTTCTGCTAATTAATTATATTCCAGTCGTTTTTATATACTTACACTGAAATAATTGTTAAAATCAGTCCAGTGGCTTAGAAGCCTATTTATTACAACCAAACGAAGAAAGTTTTCCATTTTATAATATTAGTGAAGATTAATAATATCAATCTTTCTATAATCTTTCTGAATCCTTCTATAATGTTCGGAATCTTCGGTATTTTAAAGAAATGGATTTACAAATATATATACTACTATAATTTATATAAGTATATGTAAAGACATACAAATATTATATATGTATGGGTTAACGGTTTGGCGGATTTTACAATGTGAGGTGTTGTTTGACAGTGACAAAGGCTATATACATTTTCCAAATGGCAGATTTTACTCAAAGATAATTCGGTCGGGTATCTACATAGATAAATATAATAGATAAATATAAAGCGGTATATTTTGTAAAATACATTTAAACCAAAATAATAAGCATATATTAGTCAATTGATTCATTTGACGTTCATTTCACATTTTAAGTCCTAAAAATCTTATAATAATTTCATGATAAATCTATACATATAATAAAATCGTAGACTAGCCGTGTCTGTACATTTAATATTTTCAAGAAAAAAATAGTGTTTCGTGTTTCGTTTATGATTCTAAACTCAAAACAATGATTTT
>LQNK01000404.1:222257-232783 GCA_001586405.1 Phoebis sennae
TTTATAGGAATTAATGCCTTTTAGACTATAAATAAAAAGAAGTATTTCGTTCATACATTTTTGAGGTTCTGGAAAATATATTTATAGGTTAAGGATGAATTTTAAAATTGTATAAATGAACGTTAAATTAAATTATATATAATTAATGTCATATTTTTTATAACAACTATGTTCATTTTGTAGTCTACGCGAGCGAAGCCGCGGGCAAAAGCTAGTATTTTATATGCGCATAATTCCCTTGGCACTCGAAGAATTTGTTTTGTATCTTGATCGGTGATATAAAGTTCATCGACTCAGCCTTATTTCTCCTATATTATAATGCTATTTATTTCACCTACTCAGTACTACCCACATGTTGTTTTTTTCGTGCTTTATCACATTAGCTGAATTTCAAAATGAAAATAGCATTATTGGATTGCAATGTTTCGTCATTTGTTTACAATATAATTGGTATTAGGTAGCTGATACAAAGACACGTAGTACGCAGTGGGATTGTTTGGTAAACAATAGCTATACTAACCACTAAATAAACCTCCTATATAGTAACTTGTAATGAATCCAAAATATACATTTAAACAAAAAAATACATAATTCGGTAATATTGCCTAAAATTTAAATAACCTCAATTTTAAGACTATGTCATGAAAACATATAATTTACTTAGCTGCATGGTTATATTAATAACGGATTGGTTTCCCTCGCGTGAAAACTTGGAGCATATAGAATAAATAGATCAAAAAATATCCTATCACCTAATCCATATCCTATTATTATTTGATATCTCATCAAAATTGGTTCAGTAAAACTTTCTCATTTATAATTTTAGTAGGAGGATCAGTAAGCCTTATCTATTTTTTTTCATTTGGACGTACTATAAATTTATTTAAGGCTATGGCAGAATAATTATGGAAAAACAAACTCTTTCGTATTTATTTTTCCATTGCCCTCGCCTTACATGGATTGATGAATGTCGCATGTCCTAAAATATTTGGTTCTAGGACAGGTAACATGCCAGTGTTTTTCCTTTAATATATATTAATATAATAGACAAGGATAATAAAACAATAAGTTACTAATAATTATGTTTTATAAATTATTAATTACATATTTCCTTACACAAATCTACAAGTTAATTTAAAATATTTTGAAGCAAACTTTAAATTAGGTTCAATTGCGTCAAATTGTGAAATTAACCTGAAGATTGATAAAAAATCTTCTTCCCAGAAATACGAAATGACTTAACGATTTAAGTCTTATACGTAGGCAGTCAACGTAAAATGAATCATGATTTGGTTCCTTCTATAACCGTCTACGTCATATGTAACGTAGAAGGAAAAATAATGTTTACCTTTTAGAAATCTTGAATAATTCTAGGAATACCTATCTAGTAATAATAATTACGTATTACTTTAGAATCAAGACCCTTACTACTAGATTCTATATTACATATACATACAAACATATATATCATACATTACCATGTGGTAACGACAACTTTAAACAAATTTAGCACACAGTAAAAAAACAGATAGAAATTTCTTTAGTACATTTTTTTTAAAAAACTGTTTATAAAATACTTTCTAAAACTGTATTTTCTCCAGTTTCACAACGTTTATACTGATGTGTGAACTTTTTTTGGCCATTTATGGTTTTAAATAAAAATCGAAAGGTACATAGATAAATTGAATCGCTGTACACCTAGATTGAGGATCTGTTGGACTCCTTATTTAATAATCTTCGAGTATCGCCTCAAGGAACTGTTATGTTATCATGAATTCGATTCTATAGTCAAACGGGGATTCCCTCGATTGCCATGGAATGGAATGATGAGCCCGTATATGAAAATGTCAGTTTTCATTTCACCTTGTGACGATACCCTAAACAGCACGTTTACTAGAATTTAAACTTTACCTGTTAAGTTATGCGTCTTAATAAATCCAATAATCAGCACTATGCACTATATTCGCCACAAACACTCACGTTTTATAGATATAAAACAAGGCGTTCAAGTGTTCTAAACACAGGTAACCGGTGTATACCTATTATGACGTCAACCGAATGCACTTAATTCGCGTTATCAATTAATTGTATTGATAAGAAATGAAGCGAAACGTCCGCTACACGAGACGCGGTAAAAACGTATGGCGGTAACGGATCAACCAACGGGCTTATTATTTGGAAACCGGTGTGGCGTACCAGCCTTTTGTGACGTAGGCCACTGAATATCATAGAAACCAGCCTTTAGTCTCATTTAGCGTTTTATTTTACACTTAATTGAGAGATTGCGTAATAGCCGTGTAGTTTCCACTAGGTATTGTTAAATTACACAATACTCCATCAGATTACTGTTAATATTTGTATTGGATTGATGTAATTCGCATTATCATTTTATGGTTTCCTGGCTTGGGGTGTTCGGTCACTGTTGTCATTCATTTACCTGAGGTTTAATTACATCGACTGTTACATTCACAGCAAACTAAATATAGTGGATGATTCAATGTTTAGGTTTTTAGAGAATCATTATGTGGATTAGAATTAAAAATTAGTCACTTTTTAGGGTTAAATGTGATATCAAATTATTTAAAGACGCATTCATGTAATTGTAACTCGAATTTAAAACTTTTTAATTTTTTTTTACATTACTTAGCATTTAATGGTATTTGTAGTTATTAGGTTGATCTAAATTGGTAATTGTAGTTACCAATTCCAAGTATTATTATTTAAAATTAGAAGCTTAATTTTAATATTATCAGTTATAACAGAAACATAGAGTTTTGCTGCCAAACCACTAAGAATTATACTAAAATAAACGGAAAATTCTTTTTTAAAGCCAAAATATAAGATATGTTCAGATAAATAATTATTGGAAGATACAATTCCTTACATGTTATAGATAAAAAAAGTATTTGATAATATTGTGTCTATTATTAGTGATAGTCATAGTAGACACAATTATATCTATACCGTTATCACCTATCTGTATTTGACCAGAATAGAAAGGATTACTCCTTATATACGTGGCTTCTGATCAAGATAACTGACCAATAGCAATTACTACACAATGTTTACTATATTGACAAAGAAATTTAATCCGATACTATGAACTGTCTAACGATTAAAACGTATATGAAAAAAACAAAACTTACTGAAGGCCAAATTATTTTATATGGTCATTTTATAACAATTATGTCAAGAATCGTAATGGCAATACAAAAGCAGCATAAATAATTTTTAATATACGTGTTTAAAAATGTAATAGACTGTGTCAAATATTTCAAATTTTTCGGATTATCGTGGAAAGTTGATCAATGACGAAAGATTTAAATAATTGCTTAGGTACTTGTTGCGATTAGAAAGTTTATTTTCGCAATCAATTATAAGAATTAGCAACATTTACTGCTATTTCTTGTAACGATTATTTGTTTTGGGAACGTTTGAAGTTCTCAATTTGTATTTTTTTGTAGGTATGTCTTTGTAGACAATTTCTACTGTTTATTATTCTTGTTTTACGGATATACAATAATGTCAAGTTGAGCGTTTGTGTTAAAATAAAAATTAAATACTTTTTACAAATAAACAAATGATTGTTACTCATTTGTACATAAAAAGATCCAAATGGCGGTATTATCGCTAAATAGTGATTTTTTCCAGCCAACGAGTTGAAGAAAGGACATTAATTATAAAATAATTTGAAAGATAGAGTAATCAATAATTAGGACACTGTGTTACTTTCATAACTGAAAATAATTTAACATAACAATCGTTCCGCAAAATTATAGAGTATTATTTTTAAATACAAAGAGTGCTACAAAAACAAAGACAAAACTGTCAGCGATAAGCATTTAATTCAAGGTAAGTAATGTTATATTGTTGATGTAATTAATATCTTTAAAGACTTTGTTTAAAACTATTTTAATATAAATTTTCAAGAACACCACTGACATTGCATGGATAGTGAAAATATAAATGTCCTCTTTACAACACAGATAATATAATACTATACTAGCTTTACAATTACAATTAATATGTTTTGATAGCTTCCAAATTCACACAAAAAAACATTGTCAAGAAACCAGGTTCTGATTAACAATTATTATAACAAGCAGCGTCATAATTGCACTACCTGTTTTGTTCAATTGTATTCTCAACATAATATTGTATGCAATACAATCATCGTGAGTAATTCTGCATTTATTGTTTATACCTTATTTATTATCAGGACAAATTCAATATTGCGCAATAATCATCGTGGTTCGACAATCTCATTAACCGTTGAGTTTTAGTAAAAGGATTGACAGGATTAAATGTCTTCACATGATATATATTTTGTTTTTTTTTTATATGTACATGTAATAGACATAGTAAACGATTATATTATTGTTTGTTTTTTAATTTATATTTCTTTATCGATGATTTGAAGTACACATTGATGTTTAAACAGCCTTTACAGCTATTAATAGTACAACAAATATCATGTAACAATGAAATACAAAATAGATAACTATGAAACTTAATCGGTTATAGAACTCTTAAGTAATTCACCGCAAGCCCGTGTATAAAGTCACGTAGATGTAAGATACAGGTATCAGGTATTGAGCTGAGATCGTTGTGATTCATCAGTTGGTCCGTTATGGTTAATAAACTACACAAGGAAAAGATTTGCATTGGTCGTGGGGTTTTTTAAAAACAACCTTTGAGACTATCGAGGGGCTATCTTCCTACCGGTTGATTATTATAAATTTTTAATGTACCTACCTATACGTTAATTGAGTCATCGATATCAACCGACTTTCAATATATTGACATCGTGAAAAAATTGATTTCTACAAGCTATCTCAAGGTGAAAAGTAAATTATCATGTATCTTGTCACAGTCAGATCAAACCCTAAATTCCCCGGGCGTTTACGGCAACCATAGCTATTCTGGACTCAGAAAAATACAAATGAAACCTATGTAACTGCACATCGAATAAGATCGTAAATACAGACATGTGAGTTGTGACAAAAAATATCCTAGGCAGTCTATTTATTAAAATAACACTCCTTAATGAGTTTCGTTCCATAACTGTCTAATTTTTCCAAATTCAATACTTCTACACATGTAATATATTTATACGATTAGTAGAAAAACCAGAATAATTATTTCTAAAAATTTCCTGAATAATAATCAAATATAGTTAATAACAAGGCAATAAAAGTAAGTCTCTTTAAACACTGAAATGTTTGACTTATCGTTATCACATACTCCCACTCATAATTTCTTATCTTAAGTATGTTAAATAGCTAATACCTTATAAAGCAATTATTCATGCAAAACAAAATTGCTATCTCACATGACAGTCAGTAAATAATAATAACGTTGTTTATTTATGCGATATCTTATTTATATTGAAGATACCGAAAAATAATAATCATTGTCGCAAATATATCTAAATATTAAACCTGCAGTCAAATTAAGATAGACAAGACTTGAAATAGTCATTGTTTACATGTATAAAATGTAAGATAAATTAAGTACTAAATAGTTATCATAAGATTAAATGAACTTTTCACCCAATGACATTAAATCGTGTTTGTTTACTCATTGAAATATCTCAATGGAGACAAGAGAAGATTAAGTTAACTTTTTGTTTAGTCTGGTATATTAACTTATGTTAAAGAATTATAACATTATATTTTATTATTTCTTACATAATACACACGCGCTTATATACAAAAACAAAATAGTAGTTAAACGTAGCGAGTCCACAAAAACTGTCCTTGAAAAATCGATCGCAGTGTAATACACTTTTTATATCAGAAAATTACTAAACGAATTCTTGTAATAGAGCAACAGCATAATATTATTTAGATTTCGATTTGGTGGAAGTCAAACTTGTTGAATTTTTCTTATGACTCGTTCAAATGAAAACACTTATAACAGTTTTGTTAGTTCGAAGTCAGAACCGAAATTCTTTTTTCTTTTTAATCGAAAGTTTTTAACAATCGACAGCAAAGTAAAATGCCTTTATAGGCAGGCTTTCGTTGATTACCTTCAGGCTATAACTACGTCCGAGTTTACGTCAATGTCATAATTGAGTAAAATATGCGACGCGGAATCAATAATCCTAATGACTTTAGAGGTCCTATTTCTATATGGAATGACCTACGTTATTTCTTTAGAATTTAAAAAGCCATGTTCGTAAATAAATGTGCGTATAGAAGATAAATGGTTAACCTTTATTACTGCATAAGTTCTTCTTGTATTTATTGCACGTTAAAACGGAACTTCAATTAATGTTGCAGGAAGGAAGTTATTCTAATTAGAAGAAATAGCGAGGTGAGCACTGTGATTTATGAAAAGAATAACTCTTAAGTAAAATAAACATTTGATTTAAATATCACATGGGAAGACACTAACTAAATCGTTAATCCATAGTTAACCCAAAGTATAGTATTAATTAATTACTATGTTTATTAGATGTGATGACCTTTTTCTATTAAATTAAATAGATTAAATGATTAATTATTATATCTGCAGGGAAGTAATGCGGATGTCAACGGACGGCTATGCAACATTTGTCGGTTGATTGTTACGACGAGACATGCTATTGTATTCTTTCTTTAATTTAATTAAAAAAATAGGGATCAAGATAATTATATTACGGGTCAGAGAAAGCTTACTGTCTATTATACTTTCCAGGTATAGAAGCCAATTAATCAATGTAATGATTGATTAACCCACATTATAGTAATCGAATAAATAGTACAACTCCAAGCTAAATATAAACCAATGTAGTATGAATCTCTTTTTTATGAAATACAGGTTCCGTTGAATTGAAATATTTTTGCTCAACAGATATAATATCTAGTTTCGGTTATAAATTGAAGGTTATAATTCGTTAATAGAGCCGTAGGTATCTACTGAAGTTATTGACACCGTTTAAATGCGCATAGATCTGTATTGAAATATGAGACTTTTGGAGCAAAACAACACAACTATCGTAACTCGATATAGGTATACTTCTATATCGGGGCAGTCTAAGGCACAGCTATTCTTTGTAAAAATCACCGTCTTGCCCTTTGCATCGTTATGGAGTCGGCATAATGGGTTTTCGCTCTTCAGCATCTGTTTGTCGCTATCTTCGCATTCATGCTTCTAACATTTACGAAATTCGTTATTTAGTTATACAGACCAAACGTTTCTTCGGCCTACCAAATTCGTATTCATCACTCTCTTTCCTATGGTAGGTATTTGTAATGTAGAAGAAATTGATAAAGTACCGAAAACTTTCTACTTTAGTTAATCAAGTTCTGTGTGATGCAGCTGTGGCCCTACCTGGAGGGAAAAAGTTACGCCAACATCGTTTTAGAGCGTAAAATGACGATAATATTCAGAAAATAAGAAATAATTTTAATTTTTACTCTACTGAATGTTGTATTGATTTTAGACATCCAAAATCACTTACGTCCAACAATAGAATTGTATTATACGCCGTTTTTGTGCATTTTCAGATTATACTGCTAAATTGTGCGTGACATCATCATAATACTCTTTCTTTAGGAGTGTAATTGGCCGCGATGTGCATTTAAGTGCATGTGCACCGCCGCGGTGTTGTTTTATTCATACCGGGTTGAGTAACGCCAGACAACCGGTAACTCGTAACAGCTCTAGTATAAAAATACTTAGGGTTCACGAATTTGTATTTGTGCATTTTTAAATAAGTGCTAATTGAAGATTTTTTTCATATATGTAGTCCTAATTTGTGTGAAGATTATAATGCTACATTGTATGTTACTATTGTCACACTATTCTGCAGGAGTTTTATTGGCTAAAAGGGTACAAATGTGCATCTGAGTTTAAGTACACTGCCACGGTGTTGTTTTTTCATAGCGGGATGAGAAACTCTAGACAACCGGTAACTCGTAACAGTTGTTGTATATAAATATTCTGCAAACAGATTTGTTCATAAACAAGTGCTAATTGATGAAGTCTTTTCTCGGGTACTCTAATTTTTTAAGATGCTTAATTGTACGTGACCTTATCACACTATTTTTTATTTTTGCCTGCCTCCTTGATCTAGTCGTTGCATCTATGATAAATCGACAGGTCTCAGGTTCGATTCCCGGGTGGGGCAAAAAAAGAATTATTGATATTTTTCTAACACAAAGTCACAACAAAAGCCCTAAGTCTGGAAGTTGGTGGTGTTGGAATACTCCCATACCACGGAGAACACGTAAAACCGTGGGTCCTACGCCTGATCTCTCTTGTTCGTATCTGTTTGCCGTCCATTATGATAGTGAATGAATACAGAGTGCACCCGTGTTTGCGCACATAATTGTGCACTATAATATCTCCCGCGAACCTGGCTGATCTCTGTTGAGATTGGCCACCATGAGGTATTATTCTCTTTCTTTAGTTTAATTACGATGAGCATTAGTGAGCATTTGAGTGCAAGTATACCAGCCACGGCGTTGTTTTATTCATACCGGGCTGAGTTGTAGTGTAAAAATATCTAGCGAACAGACTTGTGCATAAACAGGTGCTAATTACATTTTCTTAAGGTTAGATTTCTGATATTGTTTTATTCAATTGGTCGTAATTTTTCTGCCCTTGTATGAATTGCTTGGCGGTTATTTTTTATTGTATTTCTCAAACGAGTTTAAAGACTTAAAAACAAAGCTCGTTGTTTTCAATGAGTATTTAAAGTTATATTAATTTTGTAGACATCTTTTTATTTCGCTTATTAAAATGATTTTGTTTAATCGCACATTGTTTTTGTCGCCTGTGACTTACACATAACACAATGGAAAATCTGTTTTAATGAATTTAAAAGCATATGGCAACTAATGACGTGTCGTTTGAGGTGATTTTTTAATCAACAAATATTTGATTCATAAGTAAACATGTCGTTGTTTGTTTTTCCCAATGTCTGCGATGTGTTGTCGGCTTCCGTGTGCGGAAATAGCGCGGTAGTTACTATACGTGCTAATACGCGACACACACCTTCAATTTCTAGAGCTCAATCTATTTCTGAGCGGTGTTAATGACTTCGGGATATTCCTACAGATGTATCGTAACATGACATTTAGGTCATTATAAACATATTGTATAATTATGGTTTGGATAAATTCGAAAAGAAGACTCAAGAAATAATACATTTTTGATAAAAAAAGTCAAATTCAAGAGTATTTTTTTTTATAAATAATAGTTTTTAATAAGAATTAAACATATTTATAGTTTATATCATGTATTATTTTATCTTGTATTAAATTACAGTCTAGATACTTTTCATTTCGTTGCCTTGTAAAACACTTTCTTTTTATGCAGATGCACACAAGTCGAAAATAACGAGAGTTTGTAATATTATGTTAATGACGCGCGTCATTTCTGCAACTCCCACCCAATTTGTATTGCTGGCTATCTTCGTGAATCACAAAATTGTACTTCACTCGCCATCTAGGTCAAATACTCAAACTTATTTATTTTCAATCAAGAACAAATTGGTTAACGACTATGCATAGAGAATGAAACGACTGTTTTGCTTATTCCTAATGAAAGAGAATACCGTAGGATAGCGTGTCTCATTGAAAATGTATGTAGAAAGCGATAAACGACTAGATTCAATTATTCAAGTCTGTCATTATACGATCACATGTGTAGTACGAAATACGCTCGTTGTATCGTCAATGCGATTGTGACATTGATGCGTCTTTTATTCTCTCCGCACATTTATTTAAAACTGAAGTCACCGCCTTCTACAATGTTCTATAGATGATGTTTTGCTATTTCCGTTAATCAAGTATGAAATATATGCGAATACATCAGAGATGCAGATTTTTGTTCGTTTATCTTGGGGGTACATGGGGACTATTTAAGAATTGTTTTTTGTTTTCTGCCAAATGTGATGGACATTGCAAATATAGCTTTATCGACGTTTCATCCTTGAATTAAATCTTGGTTTTAAAAGAGGGAAACTTCATTTCTAAAAAAGCTTTTCACTGAAATTTGGCGGCATATGAATTTAACGATTCTCTGGATAGAAACTGGTGTTATCCACATTATAAGTCAAAACAAGCAATTATCAATAAGTAATTCCTTTTTTACTTATATAACACGTAGCCCAAACGTTAAATAATGCATAATTAGACTAAAATGTTAGATTTAAAATATTATTAAATCACGTTTATTTTATGTTAAAAAAGTATGACGCTAGCTGACAATCTCAAGGGAAACAATTATTGAAGGATGTTATAATAAAATCACTGGCCCATGAATAAAGTGTATGTTTTATACCGATTCTGCAGTCGATCTAGATAATATTGTACCGTTACTGCTACTGTATCTCGAAATCGGCCTTCAAACAACGAAAATAGGTCTTCTTTACATAAGATCTATTTAAACTATGTACGGTCCAATGTTTATATTTCGGGATTGCCTACGATTCGTACATCTGTTGCCTAGTTACCTACATGGAATATTTGACCGAGCGAAGCGAGGTCTCAGAGTCGAGATGGCCGGGCGTTGTATGTTTGTATGTTTGTATG
>LQNK01000404.1:249330-259701 GCA_001586405.1 Phoebis sennae
CGTAGACGAAATTGAAACCTTAAAATTACAATATTTTTCATAATATTAATACATAATATACAAGATATAGAGGTAGATCTTTTTGGAAAGTGTTGTCATTTACCGGGACTTCCATAGGTTTTGTATACCTTTTTTTTTTTTTTTTTTTTTTACGAGGGGAAATGCCTTCGCATACCCGGCCGTCTGGGGAAACGACCGGGTTATGTCGGACTTGCACCGACTAAAACCCCTCGATGTTCCTTCACACACCTTGTGGGGGGGCTCACGGGCACGCCGTAGCATTCTTCCGCGAACCCCCCGGTGCCGGCCGCTTTTCGCGGCCCCTCCGAGGTTTTGTATACCTGCCCTAACTGATTTACACAGGCGATATTCTGTTAAATAAATTACCTATTCCTTACTAGAAATAGATTATACATTAAAGAGAGTAACTATGGCAAGGTACTTAGTCGTTTATTATTATTTAAATCATAGTCCATTCTCATAGCGTTTATCAGTTGTGAAAATATTAACATTAATAGTCATGCAGATAACGTATATAATAGTTTTAATGTATATAAGAAATCGATTATTTTACGTAATTTTTCAATATACAAAAAAGAAATATGTATATATGGTGAGGAACTACATTTGTTTATAACTCTTAAAATAAATTAGTTAATATCAAGAACTTCTTGATGATAAAAATTTGTGAAACAATAATATTGAAAAAAAAGGAGACGTACGGTCAATAACAGAAACACCTATGAATGCATTTAGCCGCTATGCCTTACCATTCAGTTGTCTATCAGTGAGCGTGTCCTCTTCATCCCACCAAGGCTGCTCCTGGACTCTTCGCGAGGTTCGCTCAAAATTTCCATAATATTGAAATTCCATATTAAATTTAAACTTCACTGAATTGTTTCTCGGTGCGTTAAATGAAAGGACACGATATACATCACATCTCGCATAAAGTTTACGCGATACTGATTTGTTATTAACTTGGAGACTAAACACAAATGAGATAAAAGTGACACTATTGGAGCTCATTAATTAAATAACGACCAGTAATGTAAAGGCTCGCCAATCCGCAATAAATGGAAATGCAAACTTGGACTTATTCGGAAGTATTTTTCAAAGCATCTTAACCTAGAAATAGGTACTCGTACATAGCCTTGGTGGCGAGATAACATTTGCACCGGCACATAATACTGTTGAACGTCTGCTCCTCAAACATTATAAGGCGCTACAACAAACATGGTGTCCTATTTTGAACTGAAACGTTTCCTTGACACGACATCAATTCACTCGATAGTATTCTTCAAATATTTTAAATTAATATTTAAGTATCGATTTTGCTTTGATACGTCAAAAGTGTGAATTATATTTTTAACGTAGAAGATCAGCACACACTTCACAATTAACGTCCACGAGCTAATAAGCGACGCATAAGTTTGTCGACACGTTATAAGTATTATTTCCTTAGGTATTTAGTATTATTTCTTACACAACTACACCAACAATTTTGTTTTGTTTTAATCTTTTGTTCTCCACAGCTTGAGATAAAAGTAAACGGTGATATGCTTGATTTCATGTATTTTAATGTTCACCAGAGAAGGTGCAATACCTTATAATATTGTGCGCCATATAAAATTGTATGTAGTATTTGTTTCTTATGCTTAGTAAATAACTCAATAAAAAAGTCAATTCATAATAATTTAATAAACATTTAAAAATTGGCTTACATAAATAGTAATAATGTTTATTTTTTAGTATGTTGCACTTTTATTTTATTTTTGCAGATCACCTTCCGTAACCTTATTATTCTTATCACAGGGAGTGCGTTCAACCGATTTTCAGGGTAAGCCAAACGAGCTAATCAATTTATATCACTCAAGATGAGATGAGTCTCCGTCGCAGTAATTATTTTTAAATCCAAACGAATACTAGCACTCGCCGGAATGAATATCAATCAATCAAACAATCTAATACAATAATTGTAATACTTTTAGATAGGGGTAAGAAAGATATAACGTCAGCTAGTTAGCTAAAACAGCCTGCGAACGAGGCAAGAGGGCGATACCAAACATAGACCCGAGGGTTGCGCGTAGCGTTACAGGAATTCTGACCGGTCATGGGTCTTTTAACAAAAAAATGGTGGATTAGACAGCCCTATCTGCAGCTAGATTCCTAGCCCTATCTGAAGAGGTCGCCCACGTGGAGAGCTAATAACAGAGCAAAATACCTGGACGGTATCACTCTTTGACACCTTCATCAATCTTAGAAGGGTGGTTTGACTAGTACCCATCTTCGCATGAAAAATATGCGCTTGTCGTCAGTTTGCGGAAAACGTTCTTAGAATTATCAGTTAGGAGTTGAAAAAGTGTATAGAAGCTCGGTTTAACAATTATAAAGATACCAATTAGTCATTATTAATCATTGATTAAACATAATAAAAAATCAGTATCCTCATCTGCCTTCCTTCCCGCTATTATTGTATCTCGAACTAACATACTTTACATATTTCCCTATAGGTTGTCATTTAAATGATTTTTAAAATGAACTTTTGCATTATCGGTCCCAATAAAATAATATGAATATTCTAATTAGAGGTGAAGATAAAATAGAGGTTTTATGAACCTATTAAATTTATAAAAGTTTTAAAATTCAAAAAATAATCGTAGGAAACTTAAAATTACCTTGCATAATGCATGTAAGTACTGTACTTATTTCGTCCAGTAAAATTAACGATCCGATTAATATACTAACCATTAAATAATTAATCAACAGCTCAACTATGAGTGTACACAAGTAAGCTGAATAGGCTTTACTAAGCCTAGGTAAGAAGATGGATTGAAGCTTGAACGAATTGGAAAATTACTATTGACTTTTGAATACCCTATGGGCCTAACAAAAAAAAAGACATTGTATACGATAAAGAACGGTTCATTAAACTTTTTTAAACAAGTGCTTCCAATTTGGTGTAGTATGTATTCAATATTTATCTGACGTGTGGGTGATAATAACACGGTAACAAAAATAAAAAAATTTCATCAACAAATCATATCCTACTCATTTACCTAACCAATGTTTAAACTATTTGAAGCCAAGTTTAATTTCTAGAAAATTGCTACTTGGTTAAATTACTAGCCTTGAGACAAAGAGGCTTATACGCCTATTTTATTGCGATATAAATAAATCACGCGACGTAACGTAGGTTGCAGCTCATTATGCTTATGCATAATACAATTAATGAATGTACAATGTACACGTAAATATTCATAGGATGCTAACATCAAGAGCCTCTGAAGTATATCAGACTAATTCACCCGGTACTTTCACACAAGGATGATCGCTTCGTAACCTATCGGATATCCGATATAAAAGTCTATTCCTAACCGTATCCGAATCCAAAATAATTTCGTATAGTTTCCGATGGAGGCGGAGTCCAAATGAGACACGTTGTTTTTAATTGAGATATGTATAACCCGGGCGCAGTATATTCATTTTTTTATTCTGTTTATTTGTATTTAACTTGTGAAATTCATTAACCTAATATCGATAGCCGAAATAATTCATAACCGTATCGTTAATAATGTTTCCCAAGCAGAATGCGTAATTTTAATAAAATCCCTGGTTTCGCACATTTGAGTGGGGGACTTTTTTCTTATATTTAAACAAGCATTATTTAAGCTCTCTACAATATTGTCGCTACAACTGAAATAAAATCGAGAAGATTTTGTTCTCTACAAGCAAAGCCGTCGGCTAATATATAGTTTTTCGGCGAAATATATAGTTTACATCATTTTCCAGCTTCGCAACCTTTTATTGACGATCTTCCACCGTTACAAGAAAATATAAATATTTCCTTTTCCGATTATTGTTTTTCATGAAAATAGAGCTTTGCCATGTGCCATTGGACCAGGTAACGACATCCCGAAAATCATCTTAATAAAAATATAGGTACATATATATTAGATCATAGTAATATTATGTCATATTCATATAAGTATATACTTGACTCATAGGCAATAATACAGGATATTATTTTAATTGCCGATCGTTTATCACTTTTTATTGTCTGTGCATGATGGTCATTCAGATTAAGTAGATACTGGCGATTTTCATAATTTTTGAACGATAGTTATTATTACTTATAAGCATAATGATGATAATCTAGCCCAATTAAGATCACCATTTAATTAGATTCTTATCATCCTTTACGTGTTGTTAATAAAATTTAATTAATCTGTTATCTTAAATGCATTAAATAACAATCAATATATATTATTTAATATCTCTATGTTATCTATATATAGCTCATATTAATTAAAAAATATTTACTGAATGATATATCTGTTAAAGTTTAAAATGCTTATGGTGTGGTTAAAGTTGATATTAGGACTGTTTTTAGACAAACTGATAAGTGATAATACAATTATTATTTTATCACACAACCGTATGATAACTTATATAGGGAGGTCACAAAAACTTCACAAAAATTATTATTAACTTCCAAAATATACCGAATTTTGTAAGACATTGCCAGGAATAATAATAATAGCATCCCTGACCGATTACTGAGACTAGGCAGCTGTATAGGAGAAATTATTGTGCACAAGTGTACTCGCGAATACAGGTGCACTCTTTATTCCTTTACTCTCATAACCTGATGCGACGGCAGACCGACACGACTGGCGAGAGATCAGGCGCAGGACCGCGCTACGGCTTTACGTGCTCTCCGAAGCACGGGGGCGTTTCAACACCGCCAACTTCCACACTCAGGGCTGTTACTGAGATTTCTTTGTCTGAAAAATCCCAATAACATCTTTTTTGGCCCTACCCGGGATTCGAACAGTCAAAGTCAAAGATCATTATCGGGGTCACTGTTCTGACAAGATTTACGATTACGATTATTTAAGATTATAACAATTTATAACCACATCATTTAATCATATTTTTATCAATATGTTTTTTTTAAAAGTTGATGTCAATATTTATTGATGCGACAAATAAATAAATATTCTGGGACATTTAATATTACACTACTCCATTTAGTCCCAAACTAAACAAAACTTGTTCTATGAAAACTAGATGACTGATAGACATACTTTTTGTAAATTCATACGTAGGTACTATAAAAAGAAAAACAGCCAGACAGGAGAAAATTACAATGTTCATAACATTATAATTTTCTACTCGTGGTAATCGAACCTACACCCTTCGGAGCCATAGACCATAGCCACATCCATTGCGCCAATCGGGTCGTCAAAGCAGTTGAATATTGATTTTAGGGTTCGTTAGCTCAAGATTAGAATCTGGGAGCTTCAGAGCTCCCAGATTCTAATTAAAAAAAAACAGACCTTTTACATGATTAATCATTTTATTTTGTTGTACCTAAACTTTATCTTAAAAATGTGAACGTGTAATGTAAAATTTCTTTCAAACACAACAATGAAAAGACAGACAACGAATTGAGTTTTTTTTAAGTGTATGTAATGTATTAATTATTATTAATAAGTAATATTAAATATTCCTTATTGTTAAATGTTGAAAACAAGGTAAAATTTTTAAATTACGTTTTTAAATTATGAGTTACATTGTAACGTAATATAAAACTACTTGTTTACTTGATTTTTAATCGTGTAGTTAAATAATTCTTATTCACAATTTAGAAGATGTTTACCAATGGGACGACATTTTTAAAATTATTGTATATTTTAAACCGCAAAATTCCCGATCAACCTCATACCAATACGTTATATCTATACTAATATTATAAAGCTGAAAAGTTTGTTTGTTTGAACGCGCTAATCTCAGGAACTACTGGTCCGATTTGAAAAATTGTTTTAGTTTTAGATAGCCCATTTATCGAGGAAGGCTATAGGCGATATATCATGCCGTTATCCCCACGGGAGCGAAGCCCTGGGGCGCAGCTAGTATTCCATATTTTTTATTTGCAACATATTGCTTAAAACTAATAAAGTGGAAAATATCTAATTCTTTTTAAAGCTGATCTTCCTTTTTATAAACTTAAGTTAGGTATAAGTAAAACTTTTGTATGGTTATATAAATACAAAATTCTCAGAAATTTCATAAAATCAGTACGGTCTACCTATTGATACCAACTGATAATAATTTACAGGGATTAATAAACATGTAGAAACAAACACACATTTTTCTTTCCTGTAATGAAGGTTAAAATATTTTAAAATAAGTTCCAGATATAACAATTCAATAAAGAACAATAAAATGAAATCAGAATTCTATAAAGTACTTAAATATTTTAATAAGTTAAAAAGTTTATAATAAGAGTTCCGCTTCGGACTGATTTAAACTGTAGGTATAGCTATTTAAACTTTAAAGTGCCGCTTGAAATATTAATGCCTATATAAATAACTAAAAGTAACTCACGCCGGTACTAGTGAACCATCCGTACATATTGTCACGATACACAACAAACCATCGAAAAAGTACACAGTGGCTTGTGCACGCAAGGTGCAATGATCATCGAATACGATTAACGGAAAACTAAAAAAAATCGAGCGCGCAACCGACTGGACGTTTCCGAAACACTGACGTTTTAGCTAATTTCCGACGTTAGCGTTGCGCCAAGGCATAGTTAGCCTTCGACAAACAATTCTCGTACAAACAAACGCACGCTAAATGCTTAATACCGTAATGATAATGTCATGAAGATCTTCAGATTTTGTACAATCATATTTTATACAGCGATTGTAGAGCAATTTTTGAGACCTATTAAAAAGGCTTACACTATCTTATCTTTGCTCAAACAAACATGACTTTGTCCTTTAATTTTATGTACAAAGTAGTTTTTAATTAGTGCAAGTATCCTGTTAATTTTTCCTTATTTCAGTTAGTGAGACCACTTACTTGGTGTCCAAAAGATAATAATTTATGACATTCTTATACGTATTAGATTATGTCCCACAAAGATACCTCGGTCTTTAAAGCATAAGACCTAATTTAATGTTATATTATAAGGTTCTGTTTATTTTCTGATAGCTGACATTATTGTCTTAATTACTTTACATGATAATATGTCAAAATACGCACACCGCAAAAACAAGTAAGCTTGTAAATAATGATACTTCAATATTTACTCGTTCTAGTCGCACTTAATATCCTGCAATTACTTGCCCAAGATAGTGGAAAATCTACTGTCAATTTTTACAGTCAACGATAAGAAGTGAAAAGTTTTTAAAATCATAAAATGTCTTGGGTCAAAACTAAGCCTTTAAGGCTGTAAAAATAAATGGGTTAAGTCTACTATTCATTCCATAGCAACTTATATCCAATTATACCTAAATAAGATCTTAAAACGGCTAAATAGTAAATTGTAGAATAATTGCGCATCTCCATAAAAGCGGGATGGCCAGATACTAAAATGAACTTTTTAAATATGTGCGCTTGGGCTGTTAATTGAACTATGAACAATTTAATTAATACATTTTCCCTTTATTAATATACGTTATTACTAAAAAACCTGTCAAAAATTCAAACAGCTTTTGAGCGACCTTTTCTCATTGCTGCAATTGTTACTAGAGAGAGTAAAGAGGCAGCATAGAGAGTACACTAGTCAGTCTAGTGGACGTTCAAGTGGAGAAGATAATCCAAGAAAAAATTAAGGACCTTAAAGGAATTTTGAAAATTAAATAATTTTCTTTTCCTGCTTTTATTAAAGAATAAAAATATGTTTTCCGAAATATACATTTAATAAGAATTTATAAAATTTTGTTTACGGTTAGGCTGTATTTCAAACGAATCAAGTATCTCCAAATAATAAAATTTAATAAATTAACCAACCTATTGTTCTGAGTGTAAGATGGAGTAAATTGTAAGCATTTATTTATTATTTATTATCTATTCTCGTAGGAGCGTAACAATGACCATGAATAGTCCTAGATTACGAATGTAAATAATTACAGATACCTATACCTGATATGAATAATTAGAAAATTTATGAATGTTATTTTATAAGGACGGAAAGTTGTAGGTACGTAGGTAACATTTTATTTAAAAAAACTCAAATAAAACATTTTATGGTCATAAAATATATTATACTGCACATAATGTCTACCTAAATAATAAAATGATTATAATATTATTTGCATAGTTTATCAGTACAATGCGAAGATCACGAGTGCTTTTGCGTCAGTCAAATATAAAGAACGTTGGTATTCAAACGTATTTAGATTATATTACTACCTTTTGCTAGTTGTTAAGACAATATAAGGATTTACCGACCGACGATGAGATATCACGGACTCGTGCTGGGCAGTAAATGGAACTTTCCTTCTCAGCTTTAAACAGCTGATCGCCAAACTCCTGCGGCCAGCGTTCGCCCTTATTAGCCTATACCGAATTTAAGAGGGCATTATATGATCGATGGCTCTTTATGTAGCTCTGGGCTGAATCTTTGACCAAGCGAAATATCGCCCTTTTGCATTGTTAAGGGGGGATGACGCTAAGAACAGTTCGGGTATATATTGTGTCTACCAGGAGTCTATCCTGGGATCCGCTCGTCGGTTTTCCATTGGCGAGAGGAAAATTGCCAGAACAGTTTCCGCTTGGCACCCAGCGAAATGGAGAAGTATAGAACTAGGCTCCGCAAACAGACCATGATCGCATAACGTATGCCAAGTCCGAAATAAAAACAATCTAAATCGTTCTCCCTATTTTTAAAAGGTGGATAACAAGGGCTACGGCTTATTATCCTTCTACATGAGACAGATACGGTACATGAGTGTTTCGGAAGCTATCTGAGTCAGATTGCAAGAGAGCCAAACATTACCTGTCACCGTTGTCACGTTGCTGAGAATACATCTGTGAGACATGTGCAGCATGGAGTAACAATCGAGTGATAGTATGCATTCCTAATGTTGTTCGCAAAATGGATGGAAACTAGGATGCATGGAGAACAGTACTCTCTTTTTGTGATGTTGTTGTGTTTGTACAAAAAGAGAACGCAGAGAACCGTTGCATTGCTGGGTACGCAATTAAGTGACGAGGAGGACGGCAGTACATAGCGTCAATGTACTGTCGTATTAGCGGCATTAAATAACAAACGTGGAGGTTACCTTTACAGCCGGCAAGGCACCTGTGACACTTTACTTTGATGTTGTAGATATTCGAGCACGTGAACCGCATGCTCCGTTCGCCTGCTGTGATGTAAAAAAAAGAGCGTTCCCCATAGAGATCCCAGGGCCATCCGATTTCTTGTACAGACGTGGGCCACCGTGAAGTTATAGTTAGTAGGAGTCTGATATAACCTAACCGTTTTCCACGAGACGGTTATGTTAGTTTCCATGTAGGATTGCCTCGGATGCATTGGCGCTGTATGTTTTTGGTTATTAAACTAAAAGTCAATTATATGAAGGGCTAGAAAAATAAAACATTTCATTCTTTTATTTTGAGCTCTGAGTCAAGTTACGGGTTGTAGGTATCACTTTTGAAGAAAACAACTTTACTATATTTTCCATACCCAATTGTAAAAGCGCCGGCTGGAAAAGCAAAACTCATTGAATTTTTCCATATTATCGATAAAAATTAAAATCGTAAATATAAAATACTGTTTGGCCGTTTATCTGTTTATATGTTCATCAATCACGTAAAAACCACTGGGCAGATTTTGATAAAATTTTATACGCTGATAGACCAATATTAGGTGTAACTTATAGACTACATTTTATTTGAAATAAAATTAAGGGAAAATGGAGAACCCCATACATGTAAAGTGTAAACGAAGGATAAAAAATTAAATTTGCGAATAAGATGTCATTGCATAGGTATTTAAAAATAAAATGGAGGTTTGGAAATAGGTTTTTTGCTGAAATAAATATTTTACGAGATATAGGCTACTGAAGTCGTAAATATGTCATACCGCGTGACAAGGTCAGATTTAGGTTAGGTAGCGGACATGCCTTTTTATGATCTTAACGTATCGATTAAGACGTTAAATTATTTTCCAAAAATCTCCCATAACTAACTTTCTGCCCGCAGCTACGCTCGCATCGACTATAATTTTGTAGAGGCGCGAGCAGTGTGAGATTTTGGTCAATCCTATTTCCATAGAAAATTCTATTTCCATACAAAAAACTTTTGACTTGAAATATCTCAGCGGTCCGGCGACCGTTTTTTTAAACTTTAGTTGAGCGCCTCTACAAAATACTGAAATTTGTAGTCTACGCGAGCAAAGCTGCGGGCGGAAGGCTAGTTGTTAAATAAAGGTTAAGTTTGCGTTGGTAAAGCATTTATTCCAACTCTATAACCTTTAAAATTAACAATAACCAATAATATTCTCTACAGCTTTAATATATATTTCACTACTATATCATATTAACCATCCTATTCACAATTTTTTACGATGAAAGG
>LQNK01000404.1:262066-332697 GCA_001586405.1 Phoebis sennae
TTTCAAAAAATGTTATTGAAATTTAATATTTTAATGTAATTTTTGAATTTTTTTCTGTTGGCCGTTTATCTGTTTATATGTTCATCAATCACGTAAAAACCATTGGGCAGATTTTGATAAAATTTTATACGCTGATAGACCAATATTAGGTGTAACTTATAGACTACATTTTATTTGAAATAAAATTAAAGGAAAATGGAGAGCCCCATACATGTAAAGTGTACCTAAACGAAGGATAAAAAATTAAATTTGCGAATAAGATGTCATTGCATAGGTATTTAAAAATAAAATGGAGGTTTGGAAATAGGTTTTTTGCTGAAATAAATATTTTACGAGATATAGGCTACTGAAGTCGTAAATATGTCATACCGCGTGACAGGGTCAGATTTAGGTTAGGTAGCGGACATGCCTTTTTATGATCTTAACGTATCGATTAAGACGTTAAATAATTTTCCAAAAATCTCCCATAACTAACTTTCTGCCCGAAGCTACGCTCGCATCGACTATAATTTTGTAGAGGCGCGAGCAGTGTGAGATTTTAGTCAATCCTATTTCCATAGAAAATTCTATTTCCATACAAAAAACTTTTGACTTGAAATATCTCAGCGGTCCGGCGACCGTTTTTTTAAACTTTTGTTGAGCGCCTCTACAAAATACTGAAATTTGTAGTCTACGCGAGCAAAGCTGCGGGCGGAAGGCTAGTTGTTAAATAAAGCTTAAGTTTGCGTTGGTAAAGCAATATATATCTACTCTATAAACTTTTAAATTAACCAATAATATTCTTTAACAACATTAATATCTATTTCAATTCTATGAATTCTTTTTCTTCTCGTATTCTATTATTCATATTTACCACCCTTTTTCACAATTTTCTATCGAAGAAAAGTGCACGAAAAGCAACTGAAGAAATATAGAGAATGTAAAAAGAAGGTAAGAAAGCCCCCCTTTACATTTAATTTCTGACCATTTTTATATTATGGCTCTTATCTAACATATGTATTGTATTGTATGTATATCGTATGTTTCGTTACATTAGACCACTGGCGAACAATACAATATTTGTGAAGACACTGGTGTTATTATAAAAAAGTATTCGAGCTCGACAAATGTAGGTAATAATTTAGCTACTATTGAATGAAACTTTTATAATTTTCTGAGTGGAAACACCATGGACAAATCTATGTATATTGGGGCCGTCTATTATATCCCGTTTCCGTATTTCTGAAAACCATGCTTCGTAAAGACTCCTTTATAATAAAAATATACCGGTGGAAAATATTTTCAATCGTTTTTATTTTTGTCGAACGCAAGGCTGGTTTTTAACTGCCATTCAAAGCTTTGTATTATCCCATGCATTTTGTGAATTCACATTTTTTTTACATTAGTAACCTAAATAGGCGTACACGAGTACGACGTTGTAATCAAAATGAGCAACAAATAAACATTTAGTACAACATAAAATGGTCTGTAGTATAATACTTTTACAGAATGTAACATAGCTCATATTATATGTTATATTTCTCCATTCATAATGCTCGGGTCACTCCCGTAAGGAAAGTGCCCGGTCCTTTAGAAGGCTTACGCGGAGATATAGATCGAAGACGCAGAGGCCCTTTAGAGATTTTTAATGTGTTACGGGACACCAGCCGCAAACTGCCTATGATTGCATTACAAAGAAACAGCCCTGGGCACTCCGTGGCCAGTGTAGCACTATTGCAAGTTATGGAAAATAAATAATCGGGCTATGGGGGTGCTCGGTGGACCGGGATCTGGGACTATGAAGGACTATGGCGACTAAGTCCTAACCAGTCCTATGGTATATTTAATTTATTATTATTATTTATCTAATTATCTTATTATTATTATTTATCTAATTATCTTAAGGTATCAATAACTCATTTGATATGTCTTTAGATATTTATGAACACACAGTTTCTTGGTTGCAAAACAAGGTATTTTTCATTTTTTTAAAGTCTTTCATTATTGAGCAGTCCGCACCTCGGATCGCAAATATTCTTTAACAAATAATGCCGTTCTTTCTTTCGGTTAGATATTATTTTCGCTAGGAACACATTGTCATTTCAAGTGATTTTTATTTTTTAATAAATATTCCCTGATAACAAATACAAATATTAATCTATCGTTCTTATTGATAGAGAACTAAGAATATTTCAATACTGACTGCTCCGCGCGTTTTACAAGTCTGCCCAGTAGTTTCGGTGCCTATTCAATTCAAACAAAACATCATACCCTTTTAATAGTAGTGTAGATTATTTACGAGTCCACCAGTTGAACAAAGCACATTTATCCGTAATTATGATCTGAGCGATAAACATATATTTTTAAACATAGATTACTTATGATAAATCTATAGTAACCACGTCGAATAGCTTATTAATATGCAGGTTATCATTGTACTCATCAATAACCCATTATAAACTACTGAAAATTACATTAGTTTTGTATTCAGCGTAAGAAGATAAAAGCGATGCCGGGTTCATTAAGAAGGAGCCTTTTTACGCATTACTTAATTCATCATTAATGTTACATGAGTAGTTAGTATATTATGAAACGCATAACTTTGTTTATTTCAGGCACACCAACAGTAATACATGTGATGTCTTCGACTCTACAAGAAGAATAAGAAGAAGTAAAGAGTAGAAAGTAATTTTATTTTTTATTTGAAATCTATTGGATTTTAAATAAAAATGCTCATAATATCTTTTAGTTGGATACAATGTAAAGTTAGATTTTACATCATAAGTTTTCGCCAATTACATTACACACGTATTTTAGCTTATTTAACTATATTTAATTTATTACTTTTAATTATTTAAACTTAATAATACTTAAAAGAAGAAAAACTATAAAAAGGATAGTTTAAAACAACCAGCGAAGTAACTGATAAAAACCCTTCAATATCTGAAAAAAAGAACCCAAAAGGTAATCCAATTTGTACAAGTAAATACCGCACTTAAAATAGGCGCACAAGTCTTCGAGTTGCGGAAACTAGCTCTAACTACCATACCATAGACATACCATGTATAATAATCGTATTATTTACAAATTACTTGATTTTGTGACGATATGAAAAATGTTTCAATGATTTCAGGGTACAAGCGCTGTTGTTGTTGCATTAATGCTTCATCTAACGTTATAGATTTTTAAAAATGTTACGAAAGTGTACAAGATTATGACGTAAATATGAATGATAAAGATAAATTAAAATCTTACCGTCATAATCCTTGCCCATGCCGATCACGAAAGCACTTCTTAGCAGATGTCCCATTTTGAATGTTTGTTTAAAATGCTGAATTTGCACGAAATTAAAGTGTACAACGCTATATCTATCATCTAAATCACTATTCTACATAGATGTACCGAAATTTAATATAATGCAATTATATCATCGAATTAATGAACAACTTAAATACTTAGGTATCAATAGTACAAAAAACTACCGCGCGAGTCGGTTAGAACGCTAAACGGCTACATCTCTGCTACAATTGATTGAAAATTGCGCTTTCGTTATAGAAGAAAGCCTGTTAAATGTAGATTGGATCGTCACTAAAGTATAAATGATGTAAACTGAGCGCCAACCGAAATTATAGGTCGCGATACTCGAGTGGAAGAAGGAAAGCGATGGAGTTATGTTGGTTTTAAAATCTATATCAGAAACTTTTCTTTGCTATTTAAAAAATCTGAAAATTAAACAGCAAGGAAATTAAGAACTATTGTTTTTCAATATTCATTAAAAAGTTGGATATGTAAAATAGAAAATTATGAATAAAAAAAAATTGTTCATCAGTAACAATTTTCTCTTGAATGACAGACTTAGAAAACGAAATATGTTTATTTCAATTTATGAACTAGAAATTAAACTTTTCTATAAAAAACGTAATGTCTACTCCATGTACGCTATAGTTACCGTATACTTTGTTGATTTTAGCAGAGTAACAATGAGTTATCTACGTAATAAACTGAGACGCGTATGTAAAATGTAAATATAGGCATTCAATACGTTAGCGGTAGTGTAAATCCTCACTATCGCCGCGCCGAGGTGACTCCAAACAAAGATTCTATTTTTATAACAAAAATAACACTAAATAAGGCGAAATAATAAACTATTGTGAACAGCATTTTACTATATTTTACATTTTTATTAAACAGCAACAGTGAATATAAATAATAAATGTACCTTATTTTAATTTAAGACGTCTTTAGGTACACTTGCACGTACTCGTTTTTATTCTAATATCCCTCGAAACTATCTATAGTTAATAACACTTTGTGATTTTTAATTTTTATTTTAATAATAAGACGATTAGTTATTAGAAACCTTTTGTAGGTTTCTTTCTAATGATAAATTTACATAACGATAGTTAACCTTACGAAGTTATAGTGAAGGTCAGAAAATCTAATAAGATAAGCCTGTGCAATTATATTAATGTCATTGCTGTCAGTGATACAATACCACATAATTTTAAGAATAGATTTATGCAATATCTAGAAAAATCTAGTGTAACTGAAAATGTTTCGGAAATTACTGGTTTAGTGCGGCTATTGTCTTAAGTTGATCTGATAAGGATATAGCATGAAGGCACAGTAAGATTGCGTAGGAAAAACAACACATTAAGTATATTCCGAGAACTAGGACCATTTTTTGGGGAAGGGTTTGAGGCAAGCTGAAAACTTGTCTGATAACTCTCTTATTTTACCCCGACATGGAACTGTGAACCCGACTATTGAGTAACGGTGCTGATATATAACGGGATATTACCGCGACATCTGCTGTACCTAGAAAGATAAATTTCCAAAACTACATATTTTTAGGAACTGGGCCTTAGTCATCATAATTATTATTTGATCCGTTGATTTCAATTTGTTTTAGCAAATATTGAAAAGACATTCGTTTATAGCATTATACACAATCTATTTATAAAGGTTAAAGTAAATTGGGTGTGAAATGATGGCACCCTTCAATTCGCGAGACACCTCAATGGTTTACTTTTGAATTTAGGTCAATTTCCTACCCTAAGTGACCCGAATCCTTCGTGTTGCCATTTTGCTTCATTATTATGCCTCTTATAAATTGATTACGTTATCAACTTTATGCATAAGCATCCAGAGGCCGCGCTGTGCTTTCAGAGTATAATTAATTTCTCAAGTTTGATACCTGTGTAAAGATATGATCAGTTAAAAAATAGTCTCTGTGTTTGAAGTCGGTTAATTAATTAATAACAATTGATCTTCTATTTCAAAACCATGGCACGATTTCAGGTACTTAACAAATCACCTAGAAACAATTGTTATCCGTGTATCATTTCAAACAAATTGTGGGTGTCATAATAAAAATATCTTTTTATTAAAAATATTTTTCAAAGGATTTTAAACGTGCATTATTATTTAACCCGACGTTTCGAACACTTTACAGAGTATATTATTGTCTTCATGAGTGTTTCAAAAATTGCTACCTCCACTTATGTTGACTCGGATTCTTGCAACAGTCTCTAAATTGTGAAAATTTCAGCTTTATTAGCAGAAAATTTCATGGGATATTTTGCCTGTTGACAGACAGACAGCGGAGACTTAGTAATGGTTCCCTTTTTACCTTTAAGGTTTAAGGTATGGGACCCTAAAAATTTTAAGAAAATATTATGTATTTTTAAAAAAGGTGTATGTAAATACTTAATAAACAAAAAAAATAGAGCAATGCGTTTGTATCTAATATTTTCGTATAGATACTAAAGTTCCTGGCGATAAAAAGCCTCAAATCCAATATAAAATTCCTTCCTTTAGCGAGGGGTTAAAACATGTCAAAGCAACGTTACCATTTAACAACACGAAAATAGCTTAATTTTGTTTAGTGCCCGTTGCTATGGTAACGACCTTGTTGATGTTGATATGGTCGGCGCATTAAATTAAGGTAATTATTGTAACATATACATATGCGTTCATTACACTTATATTTTTTTAATGCGATAGATAGGATGCCTGACTACTACATACGATTAAAATAAATAATTAAGTAAATTTTTGTTTGAAAAAGGTTGATATAAAAATGTCTGACACTTAATTGAAAAACGTTAAATATTAAGAACATTAGGATGTTGAATGTAGGCGAGTCTAATCTCATTTCATATCATTAATGGAAATAAAACCTAGCGTCGAACTTTTAGACATAATATTTAATCTTAATACTATTTTAATTTCTTTCCTCTTTCTGTATATTTTCATATTCGTTATTTTTATTCGCAGTATCTTATCAAATGTAATATGTTTACTTATGTATATAAAAAGTAGGTTGTTTGAAGTGATTATCTTTAACGAAATGCAACAGTTCTTTTTCTTTTATTACTACATTGTAACATGATTCTCTAATTTAAAATAATAACTTTACATAATTTTTTATATCATTTTCCGGATTCGTCCAAAATCCCGCGTTTCAAAAGGGTTCTGCTAATAAGTTTTTTTATGCTATTTAGCAGGCAAGCAGAGCAAGTGGTTCACCTGATGTTAAGTAACTGACCACAGCCCATAAAAATCTACAACATCAAAGTGTCGCAGATGCCTTACCGGCTTGATGGAAGTGGGGATAAGAAGATTAATAATGGGAAGTTGGGAAAGGGGTAGAACAGGATGGAAAAGTAATAGGATGGGAATTCGGGCACTCACTCACTGTACGAAACACGGTACAGTTCTGCTTGAGTTAAATTGGAGATTCTGATTTCTGATCTAAATAATAAAAGAGAATGATAGTCAACAAAATGCTTTATTTTATGTTATTCCAGGCAAACCAATATCTGCAAATAGGAAGGCACTTAATTCAATATTATAATAAGCTTCTAGTTCCCACGCTGATACATACACTTCTATGAGGCTTTCATCTCTGCAATGAGCCAGATTTTCTGTAACAAAAATAAATGGAAATAAATAAATGACACATTTTTTTTTATTTATTGTGGATAGATTAAATTGCTAAAAATATAATTGAATTATTACTTTTCCAACATTTAAAAGCTATAAGCCTTTTTGAAATTCATAATATTGGTAATAAGCAATATTACACACCAGTGATAATTTCTTTCACTTGAATCTCCTTTTGTAGAGCATTGTATATTTCTGACACATTTTCTGATATTTGTTTAGCAGACCAAGTAAAAATAACCCCTTGATTTGAAGTCTCCAGTTCAGAAAGGGCTTGCAACTGTTTTTTTATTGAATATACACCTGTAAGATCAAATTATAATAACATCAGTTGTATTATATTTGTATTAATATTTTCATTTCATGGATTAATTCCAATCCCAGCATTAAAATATTTTATTATTGATAAACAAATTGTCTTCCTAAAAAAAATAGAAAGTAAAACTGTAACTTTTAGGTAAAATAACATTTTTTATATGGTTATATCGTTAACATTCTATATTCACTGAATTCAAGAAATGTGGTTCAAAGAAGTTCAAACTGTTTGAAATGAAATGAAATGAAAAAAGTTTATTTGCAACAATTGTGTACATACATGGTGATTTAATTATAGAATGAGGAAAAAAAAAATACATAATATGCACACAACTGTCACAAAAAGGTCCAACCTCAGCAAATTGCTGGCTGCAGGCAACCAGCGCTGGTCTTCCGTTTGGGCCTTTTCGTGACGTCAGACCAAGTACTCCATACCAAAAAACTCACGTAAAAACGTATGTAATGGATCTGTTGACAAGTGTCAGATCACCAAGGGCATGGAGCATGTGTTTGTAGATAATGCTCATGGTTATATTAAATATTGATTTAATAATTACCTTCGGCTACATTTTGCAAAACATCAAATGCTTCTGAAAGACTAGTTATGAGTGGTCCGACTTGATGTGGATAATAGTCATCTGTACACTCATACAATTTTAGCGCTGATATAGATTTACAAATCTTTGTACCATTTTCTCTTACCCTTTCCCATTTACAAAGAAAATTATGCAAATTGGAGATATGAGTGTAGACAGTTTTAGATATTCCAGGACTGTCTTTATTAGGAGTAGTTATTTCTGAAAAAATGCGGATAAAATATGAGGAATGGAAAATATGCATGTAATTCTTATTAGACTTCTTAATTCATTTAACAATGAGTTTATTTATATCTATTTGAGTTTATGTAAACATTATTATTATACAATTTTTCAATAAATTTTCCTCATTGTTTGTGTACTTCCCCTAACCTGAAAACTTTACTTGTCTTAAACATACCTTTTGGAATAAAGTTATAGGCATTATCTTGATTCTTTGTGGGTGTCTTAGACATCTTGATTTAATCATAGAATAATTATTGTAAAATATAAATTTTGAAGACAATTAAGTTTGATTATTCAGGCGAACCACTCGTTGAAATAGCATTTTTTAATGAATGGTGGGAGTAAAATGTTTTATCTGTGTCTCCAAATAAATACCTTATGTAAAAGAACGCTATTCTAATTGTTCAAAATAAAATAAAACTTAACAACAAATCACAAATGGGAGCTTAAAGCTCAAAAATCAAAATATTGATCAACAAGTAATGTCACTGTCAAAGTGTAAAAACGTGAAGATTTATATAGTAATATTATTTATAGAATTGGAAAAAAAATATTTTACATTGCCTAAAATGGAAACGCGCGCTCGTTAGTAGTAAATTAATAATTATAATAAGGTAAATAATGTATTCAGTGGTCACAGATGTCCACAGAGTACATTATTTACTACTACAGATGTCACTAATCACTATACCTGACAGGCTAACAGTTGACACAATCACTAGTCACAACTCACAACATTTTTAGTGGTTTTTTAAATGTTATAAGCAATAACTTATAACCTCAGTAACGTAGAACACAAAAACTTATAGTTTTATTTATAAAAGCATTACTATGGCTGGACCCATACAGGACGTGATAGAGGAAGATGCTGCCGACTTACAATTCCCCAAAGGTATTGTTTGATATGGAATGTTAACATCGTTAATTAATTTTTAAGGTATTTAGGTAATACCATATATAATAAAGAAGAAAGATTTGATTTGATTTGACATAGCAATATCTAGCATCTTGGAAATCATCCGGGAACGGGAAATATACGCGGGTGAGACCACGGAGCTCAGCTAGTATAAAAAAGTAAAAACTTGACCAAATGCTACGTGAACTTGAACAAACTTTAGTAAGAACTCGACCATACCTAGTCTTTTCCTTAGCTTGTACAAAAATTAAATGTACAACTTTTAGATTGCAATGCTTTATTTAAATCAAGGTTTTATTAGAATGTTTGTTTTCAGAATTTGAAAATGCAGAAACTCTCCTTATATCTGAAGTTGACATGCTGTTAGAAAATAGGAAAGCTCAAAATGAATCTGCTGAAGAAGAACAAGAGTTTTCAGAGGTCTTTATGAAAACTCTTACATATACAAATATGTTCAAAAAGTTTAAGAATAAGGAAACAATTACTGCTGTAAGAAAGTTAGTATTCAATTATAATAATAATAATATTTCAATAATTTATTATATTGAACATTAATCATTTTTATTTTTTTTCTATGCAGTATAACCTATAGTTTCATAAAAAAGAGATATCTATGATATTATTGATATCTGACACAACAAAATATAATTGGATGTAAAAATAAAGTAGTTATAATTTATATAGAATTGAGACTGAATATTGTAAAAAGTTGATGGTGATTTTTTATTATTAAATTATGAAATTAATCAAAAGCCCAATTGATTTTAAAGCCAACATCTTCCAATTTTGAAATATCTTGAAATTTAATAATCATGTTCCTTTCAGTTTGCTACAATCAAAAAAATTACACAAATTTGAAGTCGCCAGCCTAGCAAATCTCTGTCCTGAAACACCAGAGGAAGCCAAAGCACTTATTCCATCTCTGGAGGGAAGGTTTGAAGATGAAGAACTAAGAATCCTATTAGATGATATACAAACTAAGCGCAGTATTCAATATTAGACAGAATATATTATAAACATAGTTCAATCTTAAGAATAACATTGCTGAAATCAAAAACCAGATGTAATATATATGGAAGGGAGTAATCATATTATCCCCATACATCCATATTTTAACTTAATAAAAATAATCTTTCAATACATTTGGGGTTTAATGTGATATTGAATCTCCCAGCATTTTTAGTTACATATAAAAGACTGATAATTTTTATACTGAATATTTTAATTAAAGACATACCTTTAAGATTTTCCAAGTATTATTTATTATCCAATGATGCAAAAAGTTTTACTTATTACTCTAAAGATTACTCTATCCTTGTGCAAAAGATGTTAGATTCATGATGCATTTTAAGAATATTTGATGAATCATATTTCATAAATAGCTTTTTAAGTGTTTACTTTCATAGTAAATTCAGATCACATTCCCCCTTTTTAAGTAAAATGACCACTGGAACCAAATTCATATCATATACATACATACATTAATAGCAAACTTTTAGTATCTCCTAAATGTCATGCTGTCAACATTTTGGTAATAAAGAGAAAACATCCATTTTAAATAAAATACTTTTTAAAGGATTTTAAACGCGGTTTATTATACATTATTTTACATTATTATTTAACCCGACGTTTCGAGCACTTTACAGCGAGCGTGGTTACGGGAGACTGAGATGGCAGTTGTCTTCATGAGTGTTTCAAAAATGGTGTGTCTACCTCCATTTATTTCCCCGAAGATGGTATTTGGAAAATTGGTTCGGATTCTTGCAAAATTGACTTACAGTGTCCTCTTGTCTTTTGGTATGCTTGACATGGGGTTTTAAATTTTTTATAAGTGGGTACCAGGTGTTAGAAAGTCTCCAACCATCTTCTCTATTGAATGTTTGATGTTTTTTAATTTCAATAGCCTCGCGTACCAGTCGTGGAAAAAATCGTGACCACGCTCGATGTAAAGTGCTCGAAACGTCGGGTTAAATAATAATGTAAAATAATGTATAATAAACAAAAGAAAACATATTGATCTCAAAGCATCTCTCAACTTTAAGCCTCAATTGAGTATTAAGCAAGTATATCATATACTTGCTTTTAAATTAAAATCTATCACTAGGACTGACTAAATTCAACCATAGTTGTTGGCCCAATAGGGATCATCGACCCTATATACCCATAAATCAAATACCAAATTACAGATACATGTATAAAACTACTACCAAATGGTTAAAAAATAAAATACAAATGTTAAATCAGTCTGTATATTGGATATGTCTGCAATACAGCAAGATACAATACAATGAAAACAGGTAAAAGTGATAAAATATTGGAAACAAAAATAGTAATTAGAATTTCTTCTCTGAAACAAAACTATAATAAAACCATTCTTATTATTACTTAAAATCGATACTATTATTATTGATGTTAATCAATGCCTCTAGAAACAAGCCTTTTGTAAAGCACTGTAAGTAAAAAAATTAAATCGTTTTTTTTTTTCAATAAACCTCAACAATTTGATAACTAAAACTCAACAATCCGTCGATAATTTTCTTAATTACTAATTTTGACGCCTAAACATTATTTAATAACAAAATGCTAAACAAAAGGCTTGCTTTATATATAAACTTATATCAATGGGCACTTTTGGTTTAGTTTAAACGTTAGTATTTAATCTAATATAATAGTAATAAAAATTACAAACTTATCAATCACCTAAAAGCAAACTTTAAAATAATAATTAACCTTCTATAAAAGAACTATCAAATCTAAGATTCTAGCAAAGTTATTTTATGGTACATCTCGCACAACTCCTACCCTGAACATACAAAAATATCTTTATGTACTTTTAAAAAATGTCAAAATTTCTACATAAAGTTGCTTGCCAATGAAGTTGTTTCGACAATCACGTAATTGTGTAACACATTTATGCAGAAATATTTTACAGTTGTTTACATAAAATTAATAAATAAGTAAGGGACCATATTTATAGCACACATATTTATTAACAGCTAAATTTTTGGGTCACCTAAAACTTACTAAACCTTAAAGTAGGTAACGTCATTGGGAAAGATAAATCCTAAATTACAACCTGGACCTGTGACATTATCTAAGTATCGTAAGTATTATGTCAAAAAGCATAATATCGTTTCGGGTTCCAAATGTGGGATATCTATGTATACATCACGGAAGCGAACAGGAAGCGATTGCATGAATAAAGCTCACAATAATTACATTTAATGTACATTCGATGTAAATGCAACTTATAAGACAACGTGAGAAGGAAGAGAAAACAAAATTCGACCATCATAAACGTTAATCGTCGAGGGTACTCACTTACACGGATTGCTACATTACAGCTAGATATTGCACTTATGAGAAAAATCTACACAGAAATCCGGATTTTAAATACTGGCTCGGTTTTTTCCACAATTTAATGTTTTCCATTTTTGCTCAGCGCTCACTATAGTAAGTTACAACTAATGATTTCGAAATCATGGATGTTCATACCTTTTCAATGATACATGTAATGATTACTTAATTCTTATCAACGACTATATTTTGTACATTACAAAACAGCGTTTACTATGCCTTGATTATTATTTGTCGTATCCTTTAAAATAAAAAGTCAAGTTACCGTTTAGTATAAAACGCCTTCTGTCACAAGCCAGTAATAGCAAGTACATTACACACCTATAATCACTCCGCAGCACCTTCGATAAGACTTCACAACTTAAGGTTACTGTTCACTTTGTGCCACGCCCTTCGCTCGCCGGCGCCTCCACACGCCTCCTCGACACGCATCAGTACCGGAAGTTGCCAAGTACACTCAATATTCACTTACATATCACATTCATTTGTTTAAATAATAATTAATAGGTTATACATACATATATTAATTAATATTATTATATACATACATATTATCAGCAACTTGAATTTTACGATCACAATGTTTACTTTCAAATTCGGCACATATCATAAGTGTGGCTCTTAATAAAAATTTTGATTGAGCAATAATAGGATTAAAATTACTCTATATTCCAAAGGTGAGCCTTCCAAAATATATATTTGCCGTCGACCTTTACAAATCTTTAAAAAATAATAAAGCAGATCTAACTATGTTTTCAACATTCTACATTATCAGTCTCGATGATAAAAATGCTTTTGGCCAAAATGAGAGATCCAATTGGCGTGGTCCTTTCTTTCCTATCCGAATGATATAAAAGCAAATACCGTGTCTAAGCCAATATACTCAATACAGATTCTTGACAAACGATTATCCTCGAGTTTTGTTTATGGTACCATTAAATCTAGTGTTTATTCAGTATAGCTAAATTTTACGCCCTAAAGTCGAATTGTATAAAAATGGATCGATATGAATGAGAAACTGATCGCAATATAAAGCATAAAGTGTCCGCAGTAGCAATGGTATGGTTAGAATTTCGGTTTGGGTATACAGTATACACAAGCGACATCGTCAACGATAAAAGAATGACGTTATATCTGTTATTATTCTATATTTTACAACTACTCTATTACAGTATTTTAACACATGCTTAAGTTATCATACAACTTTTTCTTGTCAAGATACCTGTATCAAAGTATAAGTAAAGATTTAAAAAATCAGTCTATCTTAACCACTTTTTCTTGTCAAATCCAAGTTTTAAAGCTATTTTCATTAGAAAACCATCTCACAGTTATCTCAACCTCCTAGCCCTCTCTGAAGTTTGGTCCTAGTTCATACTAAACAAATATACAAAAAATAATGTTGAAATGCATGATACTCTTGTGTAAAGTTCATTGAAAATCTATTGAAAAATAGACAAATTATGTACAATAAGAATTGAGATCAAATTGAATATTCAGTAGTGCTGAATACGTTTTTGAAGAAACTTATATTTTACAAAATATCTGAATGATATTAATCAGTATTAAACATATATTTATGTCATACAATAACTTAATGACCAAGTTCAAATGACAGCATTGACCATTAAAAAGCTGTTAATCTCACTCAATGACCGATTTCAATTGACAATAACTTTTAATATTACTTTAATTATATTTCAATTTGGGATTGGTGAACTTATAACAACCGTTATTGTCACTTCTATTCAAAGAAATGTGTTGCTATAATGTACAATGAAGTATGCATTTTCTACAATAATTTCTTTGCACTATTTTAAAAATCTAATTATTAAATGTGTATGTTTATATGTACAATTATATGAATGATCATTTATAAATATAATTAAAAAAAAACAAAAGATGGGCCCGATAAGTGGATTCGGATAAAAAAAAATGTTGCCTAAAACAAAACAGCTAAAAAACTTTTGTTATAAAATAATTAAAATATTGCATAGAAAGCAATTGGTTTCGATGAAGCCTTTCAAAACATCTGCATCACGTCAATCATGCCTTTAAAAACGGATAAAAGTAAAAAAGCAAATTATGTTACTGACACATTTGCGAAACATACCTAGTGTTTATTTCCTTTATCATTAATGCAAAAATTTTAATCAGCCACTGTAATGCGCATACTCAACTAATATTACTATAAGTTTAATCATCTTGTCAATTTCACATTTCATTAAAAGGAAAACGTAACTGGCTAGAGGGATCCTACTGTTTTCAGAGATCGACAGTTGGTTGAAATATCGAGGGAACTGACCTGTTGTAGTATTCCGAGAGCTAGTACCATTTTTGGGGAGGTGTTTGGGGCAAGCCGGGAACTTGTATGATGCCTCTCCTATTATACTGCGACATGGAACTACAGACCTGGCTGGTGGGTAGCGAGGATTATTTTTAGAACTGGCAGGTAGAAAGTCCCACCAAAAAGCCTGTTTTTTTGAGAATACTGTATTTTAGCTATAAATAATAACCCAATTAAAATTATAAGTTTCCTCAAGTACATTTTTATATACCTATTTATATTTTTGTAAAATAAAAAAAATAACGCGCTTGACAATGTTTAAAGCCCATGTAAATCGTTTGACTTATTTTATTATTTTTTAATTTTCGGGGTTTATTTAGATTTAGTCCCGCTACTCACCATTTAGGTATTTCCATGTGGGGGTATAATAGGAGGGGCATTATATAAGTTTTTAGTTTGCCTCAAACAATCAAAAATGGTACTAACTCTCGGGACGATAGGATTGTACGTATCGCCTATCTTAATGGCTGGTCGGAATGTACGCCGATGAACGTGCGTGTGTGCGTTCAAGATGCGTGCGCTAGCGTGACGTATGGATGTATTCTTATTGGGGTTGTGTGGGTTCCCTTCACTCAACAATAGGCACTGAAAGCCGGCTCTGTACGTTCAAATAGGATGTTTTGGGTTAAGATTAAATTATTGTCCACATGACGTCAATTAATTGTCTTTATCGAATATCAAAGCAAAGTGCTCTTCGTTACTTTTATGTCTGAAAAAATTTTTATTACATGGGGCAACCATTCAGATATTTTTTCCCATATTTATAATGTCATGAGGAAATTATTAAAAACTTTTACAGAACCAGATTTTCGTACCTATTATAATGAGCACACACATGTTTAATATAGCGCTGACGCATAGGCCTAACATAATTATTATACAGCGTGTAATTGTTAAATGGATCCAGGTAATTGTAAATATAAGATTAAAAAACTTAAAACTGAGTAAAAAGAAATACCAAATGAGTAAAACGGTTTAAGTTTCGAACACGATACGTTAAAAATTTTGATTGAAAGTTCTTACATATTGAATAGTAGCCTGAATCAATTTTTAATACGGCTCGGTTTTTTTTAGTTATCCAAATTTACTCATAAGGTTGTTAGTTGTAATTTACATGATTTCGATATTGGTTTAGATTTTTTAAATACATTATATTTACTTAATAATTACCCGGCAAAACTTTAACGATTACATGTATGGGCACACACGCGTTTTCAACAAGCTGGTGGGCCGAGTATGCACGTTCAATACGACACCAGGTTCACAAAGCTGGTGTGTTCTACACGGCGCCAAGATCATGCCAGCCTACAAGACTGATATGTTTTACAGAGTTAAGAAACTAGTGTGTTCTACACGGCGCCGAGTTCACACCAGCCTATAAGACTGATGTGTTCTACAAAGTTCACAACAGGTTAGAAGACTAGTGCGTTCTACACGGCGTCAAGATCACATCGGTTTACAAAACTGATGCACTCAGCACTAAGTTCACACCAGCCCTCAAAACTGTTATGTTACACAGCGCCAAGTGCACACCAGCCCCCAAAACTGTTGTGTTACATGGCGCCAAGTGCACACCAGCTCAAACACTGTGTTGTTCCACACGGCGCCAAGTGCACACCAGCCCCCGAAACTGTTGTGTTCCACACGGCGCCAAGTGCACACCAGCTCGAAAACTGTTGTGTTCCGCACGGCGCCAAGTGCACACCAGCCCCCAAAACTGTTGTGTTACATGGCGCCAAGTGCACACCAGCTCAAACACTGTTGTGTTCCACACGGCGCCAAGTGCACATCAGCCCCCAAAACTGTTGTGTTCCACACGGCGCCAAGTGCACACCAGCCCAACAACCGTTGTGTTCCACACGGCGCCAACTCCACACCAGCCTTATCTTATTCTAGCCGGCGCGCGCTCCTCCGCGGCGCAGACCGGCGTGCAGTCCCCGGCGCGCGCAGGCGAGTCATTGCGGGCTGTTGGGCGGCGACGGCTGCGCGGGCTGCAGTGGCTGGAACGCCGAGCCCAGCGACGGCCGCAGCGTGAAGCCCGGCGCGGACGGCTTCATCACGGACAACGCCTCGGTGTACGAGCCCTCGCCGGCTTTCAGATTCACCTGAAACGTTTTAAGGTATGATGCAGTGATGTTGGTGGTGTAGATGGTTAAAGAGACGAGTATTATGTTAATACACTCTATTGTAACTGTCTTTTAACTCACCTTACTATACTTAAACTATATTCATATTAATTTGTACATATTGTATGTCTGTAAACTATACCTTAAAATCTAATGCGTGTGATGTTCGTGCCTACAACTAAAATCTACCCTAATATTATAAAGAAGAAAGATTTGATTTTTTATTTGTTTGTTTGAATGGTATCTGCTTCGAAATTGGATGTGGATGGTATTTTGTAGTAATGGAGTGTAATTTGCATAATGCAAAGTTATTAGAATAAGATAGAATTTTTAAGCATTAGTTTTAATACATACCTTCTCACAACCATCTGGAGGTTCACGCGCTAAGAATCTATTAATCTGAGGTGATGTACCGAGTTTAGAACCATCAAGATCAGGGGATGAACAAACACTCCCACCTGCAAGTAACATCAGATTAATAACAGGCATATAACCATTTGGGTTATCTATAGCAATGTTCTTCATCTATTCAATCATTATTCTATATCTAAAAACAAAAAAGAAATGCCTACACAAATCCTTAGTGCCAAAAAAATAAGCTTGCAATGTAACAAAAAAATATATTTAAGGTTTCTAGTAACATGCTCCAAGTCAATGTATGTGGTGCACTCGTTTAGGAATAGCAGTAGGATTCCTAAATTCGATTCTACATTTCTCATCAACACACTATGCGACAAAAGCACTGTCTTTGTTAAATAAGCATTAATAAATCATTTTGAATGGCCAAATGTTCAAAATGGGAAACATAAATGAGATGGTGTCGGATTCTTGTGAAGTATTATAAAATCGAGTTTTATTAATAACGAATGTGTACAAAATCGTTGCAAGATAGTGAGTTATTGTCACAAAATGGTTCCAGATTGAATCAAAGTTAAAGACCTGCAGCTAGAAGCTCGGCAGAGCCCGCGCTCGACAGTGACCCTCGAGACGGTGGATCTACATGAATGTAGATTTTTATTTAAAGGAATTAACCCATCTATACTAATGCAATAAAGAGGAAATATTTGATTTTGTTTGTTTGTGTGAATTGAATAGGCTCCATAACTATTGGACCGATTTGGATGAAATTTTGTACAGAGATTGTTTGACACCCAAGAAGGGACATAGGATAGCTATAATCTCGATAAGCTTACGGGAACGGGAGATATACGCGGGCGAAACCGCGGAGCTCAGCTAGTTTCTGATTACTTAACAATATCTCTAGGAGAAAACTCATTGGTATTTGACATTTTTGTTATTTAAACCAAATAACTAATGTCTAAATTATTAAAATAACATTAATTCTAAATGCTATTCTTTCTATCCATAAATTGTTAAATTATTTTAATGCTTTGTTTAAATATAAACTTAATATTTTTGAAAAATGAAACATCTTATTCTATAATTAATAATTAAATATTCTTATAAATATATATATATATTAATAAAGCTCAATTACCTGAAGAATGTGCGGTATGACAAAGATCGTGTGGAGTTTGTGTGTTGACAGACCGTCGCAAGAGCTCAGCAAGTGGGGCCCGGTGGCCTTCAGGGGTTACCTAGAATAAAAAAGAATAGCATTAAATTTTTCTTTAAAAAAAGTATTGTTACCTCACATAATAAAAGTTTCTAGTGTAATTTCTAATTTCTATGTATAAAAATTGACCAGCAGTAAAAATAAATAAAATCTGTTTATTTCAGACAACTTAGCCCAAATTCCTTACATAAAATTAAAAAAAGATTAATTGCAAAAAATAAACAAGAATCAAATTAGAAAAAACATATGTAATGTATGTTTAAATTATATGCAGGTGCAGGTACATAGTGTAATATTATAACACCATAAATTAAGACAATGCTTTAGATGCAAATCAGTTTAGCTCAAGAGATATAATGTAATTTTTTATAATGCTAAAATCTCCAGGGCATTTAACAATAAAAGGTAAGTTCATTTTTTCAAGGTCGATAAAACAAAAAATTCTAAGTTTTTTTTTTATGTTTATAGAGGGCAAGCGGGGAATGAGGCTCACCTGATGTCAAGTAACTGAATGCAGCTTATGAACATCTACAACATCAGTGTTGCAGATGCCTTGCCGGCTTTAAGGAAGGGGAGGGGATAAGGGTTGAATTAATGATAGGAAGTTGGGAGTAGAAGAGCACGGAAGAGAAATGGGTTGGAAATTCAAGCCTCTGGGCACCCACTCACCGTATGGAGCTTGTCTAGTAAGTCATATAACGGTTTTTCAAAACACTCACTTTATCCCTTAACCGATCAAGATGTGGAGTTTGAGTGCCACTAGCAGGACACAGAACCAGTTTCTCAATTTCCTGATTCAGTCCCTCCACCGAAGACCGTGTTGCTCGAAGTGGCACTCCACCGCCGCCAAAACGTGACCCTAAAATGTATAATATTCTATCTTGAGTATGGATGAAGCTACTATAAATAAATAAATAATCTTGGACATAACACTATCCAGACGCTAGACTAGTCACTATAAAGTATGAACTATCAAATTATTATGCATGTTGCTACTGTTAGATTCTCCAAAATCATTATTCATTGCTGGTATACCTTCAAAAACCTTTAATTAATTAAATTTTTAGTTGCATCAATTCCATCCTTTCCATAGTAGTAGAACTCATTAAATGACATTTTTTTACTTATATTGAAAATATATGTTTTATTTTATTTAAATTTTATACTTTTATTGTACAAATAACAAATAACAGTAAACAAATAAAACAATGCAAAACATATAACATAACATTGTACAAAGAGGCAGCTTTATCACTTAGGAGAGATTTCATCCAGGCAACCTCGGGCATAGGCTAATAAACATATGAAATGGGTCGGTTAAGGCAACATTACAAGATTAGAAATAATAGAGGTTAAAAAGAAAAATATAAATAAAGAATAATTTTCAATAATGATATATATCTACTCAATATAACAATATACAACATATCCAATGATTAATGAAATAATAATACATAGTAACATACATACAAAACGATAAAAATAGCAATAAAATATATAATAGTATACACAGTATAATATTGTATACATATACAAATATAACAACATCATGGAATGCAACTGTAAGAAATTATTGTAAAAAGAATACTTACAGAGTCCAGGGCTCATAGCATGGGATGAATAATCCCCTGATCCAGAGGGTTTATGAGGTCTTTGTAAACGACTACGTAGAAAACGATCTAGCTTATCATCATCAGAACCTCTCGATGATCGCCCGGAGACGCCGCCCCCATCGTCCGTCTGTAAAATTATGGAAAATCATTAAGTAATTGATATAATTTGTAATGGTATCAAATTAAAAAAATAACACATCTATAAAACGCATTTATTCAATAGGATACAGGGAGTAACTGAAGAGCCACCAAATCCTCACTTGCAACCATTGCTCATTGCAAATTCTTACAAGCGATTTAAATTCATATTCTTGCCAATGCCATATTTGAAGTACAAAAAATCTGATTAAAGTCATGTAGACTGGCAGATGACAAAATGGAAAAAAATCTTCTATAACATAAAAAGGCCTGTCCTGACTGACTGATTCAGGATCACAATATATAAAATATGAACACTAGAGATATGAGATAAGTAAGTAAGTAGCAAAAACTTGTAAGTAATCCATAACAATATCATTGTTTAATAAAATAGCTTTTCACTTATAACAGATGAAAATACTATAAGATTTTTAGTGTTTGTGGTAACTATAAAGAATTGTGATTGAAGATTTGCTATCTATTAATTTTATAAGTTTTTATTAGACCTGTCTCGTAGTGGGGCATGGAGCGGATGTCAAATCTGTTATGAATTTTTATTTTGATACAAGTAGGTGATCAGTATTGTATGCCTTTCTGGACCATTAATTATTTTCATATCTCCACCAGGGATCAAACCCAGGCAGTCTTATAAGGAATAGGAGAGGTTTATTAATTCTTTATTTATACTAATATTCTAAAGATTTTATTATATGTTTGCATTGAATAGACTAAAACTAACCATCTGATTAGAAAAAATCTTTTACAATAAGAATCCTACAATATCCCTGACTATCAAGAGCTGTATTTTAATATGAAAAAGTAGATGATTAATGGAATCATGAGTGTAATGTTAATAGACTGTAGTGTAAACAGTCATAACATAGTTAATAGACTGTATTGTCAGTTCTTGATGGAAATGCATTTTATAAAATTTATAGAATTAAACTCCTATTCACACTATTTCCATATTTATTAATATTTTTTTTTCAATTGCAACTGGTTTCAAACAATCATCATAAGGTGGGAATAGTGTAAATAAGAGTTTAATTCTATAAATTCTATGTAATAAGACATTAATAACATACCTCTCCAGGTAGATTATTTATTATATATAAATATTAAGTGGATCTAAGTAGATACACAAAAGGATCTTTCTTTATAACATAGCTTAACATACAATCTGACACTATTTCTAGTGAATTTAGTTAAAGTTGATAACATTGCCTTCCTAAATATTTAAATTCATTCCTCAAACATATAAACGAACAGATTGATACAATCTCTGATGATAAAATGTATTAGCAAGCACATCAAAGACTTAGATAAGTTCTCAAATTATAAGGAAATGTGAAGAACAGAAATGGGTTCAACATGCAACATTTTTCCTATTAAGAACTAATATTCTTAAGAACATTAAAAATGATGCGAAACCAATTTGTTGTGTATGTTTCAGTAACTGTTTTTATTATAGGCTGAGGGAATAAAGTGAACTAATTTTTTTCACATTTTTTAAATTAGGATGATGACATTTATACAGATATGTTTAACAAAGTTGTTTAAATAAAATGTTAGTAGTACACTTTCAAAGAATGGTTAATTTTAAAATATAAATAAAAATAAAATGAAGTAAACTCACTTGAGTGGATTTATCCACTTGTAGCTGCCCAGCATGGAGGTAATAGTCTCTTGACCATTGTCCTTTTTGATACAGAGTATCTAATGAAGCTGTGCGTCTAATTACACTCGATCCAAATCTGCCTTTACCTAAAACAAATACCAATGTAAAGTAATAATTATTAACACACCTTCCATTTAATAATGACATGTGCATGTGGTGGTAATATTTGCCCTTGATAAGCAACTATTTGATAATATATTATTGTTTTTATAATCACCCATCCATAAATCCATTACAAAAGATGTAGTATTTCAAATTAAAATACTATAAAATTGTGGACACAACTGGAGTTACTGATGTGGCAGTTTGACACAGGAATCATAGAGCAAAGGAGCTTTAAAAAATGTTAAAATTCGAGGGTAGTAAATAAACTGTACCTTTATAGTTGACAGCACCCGGGCTCCTCTGGCCGGAAAGAGCGTGGTCGGGGGAAATCCGCCGCCAGACATTTGTGGGTGACAGAGTGGGGCTATTGCCAGCATTCTTTTTAAATCCGCCACCTTGCTTCATAATCGAAGAGACCGGCAAGGTTGCTCTCATGGGACCCTGCTTGCCCACAGGGCAGTCAGTTTGCTTTCTTACTCGACCCGACATTTTCACTTCCGATTCACTGGTTTTATAATCTACTTTCGTATTTGGTGTAACATCTAAATGCAACTACCACTTCAATGTCAAACAAAATAATAGAAACCGCCGACGCCGCACGGCTTCTTTGTAAAGAGAACTTGTTAGGCCGTGTAAACGACTGTGTTATGTGCTGTTATAAATGTTTATTTTCGTATGTATATAAACGGAGAAGTTCTTAAAAATATAAAGAAACAAAAAGTGATCGTAATTAATCTTCATCTAGCACTTATTATGTGAAACAGAAATTAAATCAAACAAGTCACATTTTTTTTCTGCACTACAATGGATGAATGAATAAAATTGACAGATGACAAGGGACGTCGCGCCATTCTTCAACTTTACGAAAGCGATGAATATATGACAGAAAATTGAATATTGTAAATAGGGAATTGAATTATTAACAGTTTTCGGGAATTAGTTAGAAAAGGAAACAATTTAAAACTGCTCGTTGGCATTGCAATTAACAGCTGATTACTCCGCCATGACAGATTGTCTGTGGGTAAAATGAGTAATAAATTGCCATGTTCCTTTGGAGATCATGTATATTAGCATACCCGCGTTTTTTACTTTTTGACAAGTTATTATAATACAATTAAATATATTTCTTACACAAATTCAATTCTGTATTAATCTAGTTTCAATCGAACTTATTTTAATTGTCTTTGGTTATTCTTTAAACCGGTTATATTGTAGATTGTCCAAGTAAGTTAGAAAGAGATTCTTTATCTAAAGCCTCTTTGAATATATCATTTAAAATCAACTTTATTTGGCTTTCCACATTTCAGATGCCTTTTAAATTATCTTACTTTTCCACCAGTGCTCTAGTTTCATGGCTTGAGACTAGGGTAAGCGGTAAACTAGATAAAAATTGTAGTTATTGACAATTTTTATACACAATAATGAGAAAACTGCATTTTTCATAAATTATTTTTTATCAAACAAATCAGCAAGTAATAAAGGACAAAAATAATGAGACCACACCAAAGAGACATCTTTATTAATCAAATATTACAAATTACATTTATGTAATGAATATTTATTACACTCTTCATCAAGTCAACCGCATTTACCATTGCCGAAAAAAAAATGTACTTATTCATCATTCATTACATTGCTTAACTTGCGGTTGCAAGTGCACCGTCATTAAAATCACATATTATGCCTCAGCAACATTTACTTTGTCTTCTTAAAGGTATGATTAAGTTATCGAACTCTTTCTGTGCTCAAGTTGTTCTAACGTATATATGTATGTCCTCAATATAATGATATCATTTGAAAAATAATTTAATTGTACATAAGCAAACGAGAGTAGGTAAATCAATATCACATTGAATTTATATATTAATAATCTAAATCTTTAAAAATAAATAAACGAAAAAGTAATAACTTCTCATGGTCCAATTTTAAATATATTCTAGACTATTTATAAATTATCAAAATACAACAACCAAAAGAATTAATTTTGAAATAAACCTAAACTAACTAAAATGTAATAAAAACTCATATCTTGTAGATACGAACCAAACAAATATATAATCTAAAACAAATATTTCAAATGTTCCACCCTAATCCATTGCACACACATCAAGAACAGTTTTATACAAAATGTGTTTTACAGAATTAAATGTTTCTGGTACACTTAATTATTACTTTAAAAATGTGAGAAACTAGCTAGCCTAGTTTCATAGTTACAATGTTTTAGGAAATGCTTAAGTTGTACTGGCAGAGGTTTGAGCAATTTTTTCCTTCTGTTCAGCAATCCAAGCTTGTATTTTCTCCTTTAGCTCAGTATTTGATTTCACCTGGTCCATAGATAGCGGAGAACGGTTAAATGGATCCGATTGGTCACTGAGAAGATGCCTAAAATAAATAATATCAAAAATTATTTTATATGTCATTCAAATGCACATATCTAAGTTGAATACATACTATGATTATTAGTCAATAATAAAATAAAAATCGTTACTGTTTGAAGAGACAATTTCATGGTGGCAATCTTAACTTGCCTCAAGTGTCTATATAAAATTACTTATTATTATAATTTGTCAATAAAGTTTATAATGGTCAATATTTAAACACTACTCAACTCACATTTTTTAACATATCATACAATTAACTTATTTTTATCATATGTACCTAATTTTTATCTGAATATTATAGATCATAAAATTAATTTTCTTTTTTTATTTTATTTATTTATTTATACATATATATATTTGATACATTTATTTTTTTACAAATAATAACCTTGCAATAGTAGTCCTATCGACCGTGGTCCTCGAACTGGGCAGTATCACGGGGTCCATCATAAGAGTGCTCATGATTGGGTCGAGGAATTCTTCGGGCGCATTGGCGAGTATCTCTTCATCCCGTTGGCGCTGTACTGCGATGGTGCTGACACGAGATGCCACTTCTTGAAGGGAGGATATTAGGCCACCTCCTCCGATTCTCACTGCGAATATATTTTATTGAGTATTATTGAAAATTTTTCATCGTTAGTTTTGAGACTTTTAAGAAATCTAAATTACGAAATTTTACATTTTATTGATGCAAAAATGCTTATACTCATATGTTATTTAAAAACAATTAATCAAATGCTCTTTAATTATATTTTTCATTGTTTGTTGCATTTTCATTACTGGATTTCTGGATGTAATTAATGTTACTGCAAAATTTTGAATCATGGTGACTTAATTTTAAAGTATGAATGGTTATAAAATTTCAGGCAAGTGATCCATGTTGATTTTGGAGAGTAAAGTAAATATTTAATGCTCGGGTTTTAAACAATCTCTGTACAATTTCATCCAAATTGGTGTAGTAGGTTCATAACAAAAAAAAAAAACAATTCAAACCAACAAACAAAAGATCAAATCTTTGCACTTTATAATATTAGTATAGATTGTACCAAAAAAATATTTTCGTACCCAAAACAGCCTCAGCCAAAGTAAACAGTTGGGGTGAATAAGACCGTCCATCATCTGACACGGCGGCGCAGAACCTCTCATTGTTACCAAGCTCTACGTACATCCGGCAGATGTCCAGCACTGTGCTCGCTGGGTCGAACTCGTATTCCTTCATATCTTTCACCTTTTATAACAACAATATAATATTGATTACGAAAAATTTTATACAAATAAAAATGGTTTACAAAAAGTATGTCACTTAATAATGTTTATAATTTTATATTCATTGGTAGTTCCACTACTCTCTTATCATAATAGTGTCTTACAAAACGTTACCACTCTCTTCTACAAGTGCTCATTGTTTTATATTTGCTTTTTTATTTCATAAAAAAGTATCACTTATAATTTTTTTTGTGTTTTTATATTTCTGTGATAATGTAGAAATAAATGATTCAAAATGATTCAAAAGAGCTTTCAAAAAGCCAGTTTAGAAAAATACTTGGTTTGGATTTTAATTTAATTAAATACCAACACTCACTAAATAGTCGGTGCCTATTCTTCATGATTATTATATAAGTAAGCGCAACATTGTGGATTCCTTCTTTCCTTCTTAAATGAGCAAATCCAAGGTAACAAAAAGTCATAAGAGAAGAACTAACATATTCTACTAATTCCAGAGGCGTTCCAAAATTACACTCACCTTAAAATTCTTCTTATTCGGTCCCACCAAATGCAGCAAGAAGTAATTCAACATCGACGCGATCCGCTCCACTAGCGTCGGATGGCAGAACACGTGCGGCGCGTGCGCAGTCAACCGCACAAGAGTGCGGATTGTGTCTCGCCCGAGGATGTTGTCGAACCGCGCCAACATGCCCACGTGAGACAGGTTCGTCAAGTTCTGTTCACGTTCTTGAGCTGGTAAGCTCGACCAAGCACCGGATTCTCTAAAATGATATGTCGATTTTATATCAGCAATCCTAAGAATGTATGACATACTTTAGGTCTAAAGATATTCTTTGAAAATTTTGTCAGTGTAAGATATGTATATTACAGATGTAAATTATTTTTAGGGAACAAACTTAAAACTGGAAAAATTCTGATTTCGCTTAAAATATATAAAAATATAAAAAAATCGTTAAATATAATAAAATTTAAGTTGATTTTATTACTCACCGCGCAGTTTGCAAGGTCCGTATTTGCGCCATATTTCCCAAAGCTTCGTCGAGTAAGAAAATAGCGTCGTTCATCAACAAATTGACAAAACGTAGGAATATCGGCGGGTGCACGGCTTCCATGTTCGCTTCTGCTTCATTTGCTAGATATCTAGAAATCAAAATAATGGTTCTTTTTATGTTTTTACTACACCATAGTGACATGGATACTTCAGTGTCTCCATACTGAGTTTTGTCATTTATTTTACACTAGCTGTGCCGCGCGGTTTTGCCCGCGTGTATATCCCGTTCCCGTAGGATTTTCGAAATAAAATGTATCCGAAATGTCTTTTCTCAGGTTCAAACTATATTGGCACAAAATTTTATCCAAATCGGTTCAGTGATTGACGCGAAGAAGAGACAAATAGACAGACATAGTTACTTTCGCATTTATTAATATTCATTTATATTATTATAATTCATAACTCAAATGTATCTTAAATAGTTTCGAATGCACTCAAGATTCAAAATGAAACCACCCAAATAAATAATATTGTAATTATTTTCTTGTGTTTATTTTAACGCGACTGTTTTCCATATTAAATTACTTTTAAAAGGATTTAATATAATTTTATTCAATTTCCACTCACGTAAAAGCATCCTTGTGCTCTTGCATGCCCCAAAGGAACTCCATAACGAGGTACATTGGCCGGCGATAGTTGAACTTCTGCTCGAATTGCACACTTTGCCCCGTCATCTCTATGCCTACGAACACGTCTAGCAGACACGGTACCAACTGAAATAATTAATAGTTATAGTTATTTATCATAAGTTTACGTATGGTATTAAATTTTAATATTTACTTGTGAAAGAAAACCATTTTAGTAAGTTTCACAATTAATATTATTTATTTTTCAACATGAACACCATCTTCAGTAATAGAAATTATCAAATTTAATCATTAATCTTATTCCTACTTTTTGCTTTATGTTTACTAAAAACTCGGATTCGATATAGTGCATGTAAGTGAATACTGCAAATTTTAATTATGATAAAAAAATTATTAAAATAAACCAAGTTATTTCACATCAATGCTATTCATATTATAAATGCAAAATTGTGTGTAACTGCTTTGCGGATTTGGATCAAACTTTACAGAAAACATCGGAATAGACATAGATCACAATAAATATCAAATAAGTCGAGAAATACTTATGTGCGCGAAGCCAGCGGCAAAAGATAGTATCATTGCATTCATGTTAGTAAAAAGTTTAAAGTTATTGAAATAAAAATGTCATAATATATACCTGTAATCGATGGGGATGTTCTTTAAACAGTTGTTCCCTGTAGAAAGAAGCAATATTGCTCAGGGGCTGTTGCTCGTCAGGATGGTTCGGCAACATGGCTTCCAAACATTCGGCTAACCGAGCCCTGTTGTAAATTGCTTTTATTAAAATTAGATCATATTAATTTCCAAGTGTTCATCAAAATTTAAATTATTCTTAAAGCTCTATTAGTCAATGGTTAATTTTTGGCATGCTTTGAGCAACTTACAGAACAAGACACAAATATTTTTTCAGTGAAACATAATAATAGAATTTAAAAATATTAATTTATGGTAAACACATGTTCTAATCACCAAATTAGTCAAAATTAAACTTATTTACTAAAAATAAATACTGTAGGCTAAAAACTTAATATGAAAGAAAAAAAAGATAAACAGGATTTTTGTTGAATATTGCAAGAAATATATGAACTAGCTAATTATTTATTAGTAGAACTTGTTTACAAAATAAAATTTCACAAAAACACCTCTACAATATATTCAACTATATTTGAAGGAGATCTCTTAATAAATTAGTATAACATACCTCAAATGCGGGTTATAAGTTCTAGAAGAGTCTCCCATAAACGTGAGCACCAAAGTCAGTGCGGGCTGGAGTAATCCAGCCAAGTCTGCCTCTTCAGTAATGGCCCCGACAGTTCGACGAGCCATCGTTATTAATACCACTATGTTCTCTAGAACAAACTCTGGAATGCATCTGAAAACATAGTATTTTAAATAAGTCTTGATTTTCGAAAATTACAAACAAATAAGTTATCTTAGCTCTAACACAGCACAAGAACCCTCTGTTTTTATTAAGTCAATTGAGTCTTGATTGTTAATTTCTTTAAATACCAAAAAATCAATAAACTATTTAAGTTTTAACTAATACTATAAGTTTTAAATTAGTTAAATTGTTTTTAACCAAATAGCAGTAATACACAGAAGAAACATTAACTGTGTATTTTTTGTGATTATGCTACACTAAATAAAATTAAAGAAAATCCGTTAAAGGCGTATTTATTCAGAAGATAACTGTTTTATTACGAAAGGATATTTTATGATCTATGTTTCTCATGCAAAACTACACCGAAGTTTTTCAAAAGAGTCAAACAATTCTCCAAAGCTTTCAAGTCTCACCTTAAAGTATCTGGAGGCGGTGTGGTCACAGGCATATTAACTGGCATGAGATTCGTCGGAGCATAGCAAGTTTGTTCGCTATTCTCCCGGATCGCAACTTGTACCAACCAGGTGCACGTGGTCGCTTGTAAACGGTGCAAATTGGTCAACATGTCGTTTTCTAGCAGAGCGCAGCGTAAGCTTACGAATCTGAAATTAATGGCAATAAATAAATATAGATAGTTAAGTCTGTTATGTGTTTCAATAATTTTTTATGTATTTAAGAAAACTTTACGATAGTTCACGATACAAAAAAAAAAAAAAAATATTCGCAAAATTGTGGACATGGTTATTAAGAACGTCTTAGGTGGCCATTTTTGAAGCAATTAATTTTTTCTCTAATTGAAAAAAATAAAGCTTGGATTGAATACATATCTCAAATATGTTATTATTAATAAGGTCCATCAACTGGTGCCGTTTTATTCTAAATTATGGGACACATGGTAAGTATGTTACGTCGAGGTTTTTGTACTTGTTTTGCTTATTTTCCTACTAGATTCTGTCCGCTTCATCTGCGTAAACTTCGGGGTCCATAGATCAATAAGAGGGATCCTATCGTGTAATCCAGCTAATAGCCTACTTGCATATGAAATTTCATAAAAATCCGTTCAGTAAATGCGCCATTACTGACACACGACCATACATCGAAACTTTCATATTTACACTGTCAGTAGAACGTGGGATAACACCAATACTTACTTGGTCATAAGATGTTGTGCCCGCTGTCTCAATGGTTCAACCAGATGGTGAGCACTAGCAGCTACGTCTGCTAACGCTCTCTGCGCTCTTCCCAGATCCTGACCGTAGCGGTACAACTTCTCGGCACAAACACGTACACCTATAAAACAACACGATATGTAACTATTTGTAAGTGTAAGATAAAAAGACTATATGCATATGAAATCCTCAACAATTTTTTTTTTAATCATAATTAATTTGTTTCTCTTCAAGCAAATAACACAAAAATGTAGCATTAGTTCAAATTGCAAATTATAATCAAATCAAATCGGTTTTTTTTGAATAAGAATTATACAAATAAACTGACTACAAGCTTTTTTTATTGTTATTTTTTAAAGCTACCATCAGTTTTGGTTGTGTTATCTCTACTGAGAAAAGCATGCAATATGTATATAGTTAGACAATAAAAGTATACTCAATATAAAATTTTAGATAATCTAGTATAAGACCTATATTTGTGTTAAATATGAGTTGATGATGAATTTTTTTTTAATAAAGCAATCTTGTTTTTGTGTGCTTTAGATATAATTTAGAATCATCATACATACCTAAGTCAATACATTTCTGTGTCATAAAAAAGCATTCAGTCACAAAATTGTAAGTATCAGCTGTCGGCCGTTTAACTGTCTGTCCGTCTTCAGTTTCACGCGATGGCAGTAAACATGTTTCACTGTGGAGACAATCTAAATGTACTGATTTGGCTGCACATTCCTCTGGCTGAAATAAAGTTTTTATAACATTAAATTTTTATGCACTTTTAATTTAAATCCAGTTATTCTCGAAGCTAATTGAATGATAAAAGAACTTCAAAGAGGCAGATGATGATTTTAAAACATTTGGAATTAGAAAAATAAATTTTTAGCACAATTGTTAATCAATATACAATAAAAATGTATTTTTACTGTAAAAACTTTATAACTTACAGGCACTGCTCCATAGGTAGGATCAATTTTCAATGACTTTGGATCATTTGCAGAAGTACAGAATGGTTGACAAAGCTGTAATAAAACAGCACCTAAATTCAACATGAATCCATCAGACACACATTGCAAAGATGCTGCACTAATGTCACCAGCCTGTGGAAGAATATATATTTATATAATAACATAGATATAAGTACTTAAATTATAAACATTTTTTATGCACATATTATACCTGAACATTCCATAGTTTTCCTCTGGCAACATTAGCTTTTAAGCACTTTCCAATCCAAGTCAGCAATCGATTTTTGATCTGTGGTCCTCCTTTCAACAATGTGAGGAATATTTTGTGCAGATTATTGATAAGATGTGATGATGCATTCCAGACAGAAGATTCAATCATAGATATAGAAGACTGAAATATTTGAAAGGTGTTTTAGAGATAATAAAGAAATTATTTAAAAATGCCATCAGAGAAGAGCTGTTAAAATATATGAAGTATAAGCTGCTATTGTTTTCATGATATCAATGTTTTTGCACTTTTTTCTTATATAATTTAAAATTAAACAACTCACTTGGTCCATTGGATTGTCAAAGTATTCATGTGCACTTGTTGCTCTTCTAGGTAAAACTGATAATGAAAGCAAAGCCCCTAGAACTGAATCCTGATAATGCCTTCCAATGATTTCATTTTTGGGCTCACATGCCTCCATCAATATTGGTGCTAGATGTGGACTGCCTGTTCAAATGAATTATTATTAAACACAATAAAAATCCACAACAATTAATTCTCTTCTAAAAGTGTTGCAATTTTATTTCCAGGAAAATCATTCATGCTATAGTATGATTTGCTTATGTGTTATCATTATTTGCTAAAATTAAAGTAAAAGCTAGGAAATATAGATTTTCTAAACATTGAATTTTTTAAGCCACATAATTCACATTATAGACATTAAAATTTGTACCATAATCTAGAAATTATACTTACTGGCAAATATTTGAATGGATGGTAAGATATAAATAGATAAATTTATCAAATTTGACTTATTTATATCTGTATGAATTTTTTTTAGTACAGGTATCATGGTGTCTCTTAGTTGATTTTGTGAATCAGGATCATCTGCAATAATAAAATACTAGATCAGTCATCTGATAAAAGCTATTACACGCTATTTTATCTAAACATCAGTGTCGAGCAGCTGGACCAAGAGTTAATAATTTTCGTTACAACAGGCAAGTAGAGCGATGGTCAGTCACTTAACATCAGGTGATCCAGTTCACCTGATGAACTGAAGTAAAATGAAGGTGAAGGTGAACTGGATCACCTGATGTTAAGTGACTGACCATAGCCCATCAACATCTGCAAAGTGTCGCAGATGTCTTACCGGCTTGAAAGAACAGGGGGAAAGCATTAATAATAGGAAATTGGGAGAGGATTAGAACAGGATGGGAATACAGTATTAAAATCTTTAAGTAAAGCATAAAACAATTGTTAAAATAAAAAGTAATTTATAAATTAATATTTACTCATGTCTGAATGTGCATATTCATTGTTAAGTTATTAGATTTTAATAATTAATTATATTTAAATAATGAAAAAATAGTATATTACCTTCAGACATAAAAGCCTTGACCAAATCTACAAAAAAAGTGTGACTCTGAGGATCGACATGTTGCAAAAGCTCAATAAGTTGACTTGAAAAATCTTGTCCATCAAATAAAGCTGGCTGTTTGAGGGCTGTGACAGCATTTCTAAATATTAATTCTTTCATTTTTTTCAGACCATTTCTGACATTTACATCATTCACATATTCATAGCTTTGAAGGTTTTGGATAGAACTAAAAAGATATGGAAATACTTGTTTCTGTATAACATGTTCCTTATAAACTTTACTAGATCTTGGTATTACATGATGTTCTACATCTTGAAGCAATAATCGTTCGAAAAGAGCCTGCTCCAATGCCTCTAAGTCAATACGGATTCGTGGGTTCATAGCCAGTGCCAATTCTTCCAAGTATACTAGTTGATTGTCAGATTTACCATCAACAGCATTAGCATTGATTGTAAAATGGAAAACATTCTCCACGATGTTGTTGATAGTTTGAATTTGTTCATCTTCTTTACCTTCTTTAGTAGATATTTGCACTGGAACTGAGCCAGACGTATATTCAACGTCACTGCTGCTTTTACCTTCATGAGTTCCTATTAACCCAGCAAAGGGGTTGTTTTGTTCAGACATTATTGTTTTTATAAAACAACAACAAACTCTTAATGTATGCTACATTTACATGATACAGATATATCTTGTAGATCTGTACATGTTATGTTGGTTAGTAAGAAATAAAACTCATTATTTGTTCACAAAAATCTAATGCAATATCTAAACTGAATATTGGATTAACAGTAAGTGCTACCGTAAAAATTGCTGACTGTAATTTCGTTATCACAATTGATAAAACATTTCTGACATTGACAGTCAGCGCTAAGTACGGGGCTATCATGGAGTTTAAAATATCCTTGTACGTCTGTTCAAAACAAACTATAAAATAAAAATAATCGCAATGCATATATACACATTAATAAAGATAATTATAATAGGTAAATGATAAATAAATATATAAGTAACTTATCATCTATTATCAGTACATTTTTCGTAAAATTAAATAATTAAATTGCAGTCAACTTGAAAATATTATTTTACATAAAATATAAACTCATTTATCATTATTATAGTTAAGTATAGTTTAAGTCATATATTTTTAAATAAAAATATTTAAGTATACATTTTTCCGACTTGTTGATATTTTTTGTGAAATTACCCCATAAACTCTATAGTCAATGCTAAGTGCTATATAGAAAATATGTTAATCGTATTATTAATATTTATATTCCATTGATTTTAAATTATTTCAATTTTGTACCCCTTTTTCTATGTTTAATTTTTTATCATGAACTTTTATGTGAAATAAAACATTTTTTAAAATAATAATTAGGTACTTTAAGTGCTTAGGTTGGCAGTGCTGTCACACTACTAACGCCATCAAGCTAGTTGTGTTAAAAAATGGAACTAAACATTTACCGATTTAGCTTTTGTTTCACTGCAGTCGACGCCCGAACCTGAAATTGAAATCATTATTACGTTGTCGATTTGTTTCGTCTTTATGCAGCAATGCTATGAAAGAATATCTTTTTTACATGGCGTATAGTAGTCGCACATAGTGAATTGTTCATTAATGTAAGATTGGTAACACTTAATTATAATATTTACTTGGTAGGTCATTTCTACGAATGCGTGTCCCCTAAATATTTTATCACATAGTGCTTTATATATAATTAATTTAATAATTACATCAACATTCAATAAAAACTTTCAAATGTGAATTATTCACACACATTTGATTTTTGATTTGGTTAATATTTTTATGAGAATCAATTTTGTTGATCATACAAACAAAATGGCGGATTTCCATCTTGCTCTATTATAGACGATGTAATTTTTCAGAAACATGCATGCAGCTAGTTTTTTTTATATTTCTCTATTTTAAAGTAATTTACTAAATTTTTGATTTAATTGGCTTGTGGTGAAGGTTAATAACTACTAAATATTTTATTCTTCATTTTCGTTAACTTTTGTTTCGACATTCAGTAAAGCACACAATGCCACCTCTATAAATAACCCGGTTTATAATTTGGTAGTGTGGCTGTGTGAGTCACTATACGCCATTTCCTTGTGTTAAAAGTACGCGTGTGAGCGTTGCTCGATTCGTGACCTCGTTAAAGGAAGGACAAAGATATCTTGCCGTTCTAGAAGGCTGACGTCATTCATTCGTGGCGAGAACGTAGCGCATACCCAGACATTGTGAAATGTGAACGGCCACTCACCACTTGCATATCTGCTCGATTATAATAATTTACTTGAAAGTTGTGGCTAAGAACAATTAGTCTACTATATACTGCCATACATGTTCTATTACTTATTGCGCTTTTATTACAATTAAGTGACATATTCTTGGAGATTATTCCCAATGACAATTGATTCTTCGATTATTAGGTATAGTATAAAATGAGAATTCGAAAGTAGTTCTCGCTTGAAAGTAACGATGTAGTACAATTAATATTTATTGATGATATATTTTCGAACACTTTAATCATAAAATATAGTACGTCAGTCTTCTATACGAGCAATCGTTGTATGTGTGAGTTATTTAGAAATGTGTGTGTAAGGTCAATGAAAGCAATCATATTATGTTTTGTGCATTCATTTATATATAGGTACTTAAAGGTTATTGATTTTTACATTTTCAGGTTCTATTATATTCCTATTTACATCACTATCGGTGTATGTAAACGTGACACAAAATTTTATCAATTTACGGTGTGTAATCATACTACTACGCAAATGAATAGGCTTTTCAATTTGTCCGGGTTATACTGTGTCATGGCGCCTGGTTCGCCGCCATTGAAATGACGCAATTCATTAATTAAATTACTTTATCCATTATATTTCCGTTATTAACTTAACTTTTTTAGGATTTTTTATCTACATATAACTAGATTCTTTATCAAAGAGAACTATCATATTTGTTCGTTATATAAGTATATAAAATTATATCTAGATACTGATAAAAAAATAATAATAATTTAATATTCAAAGATAAAGTTAGACTTTGTCTTGTAGGTAATATTTAACAAACAATTTCGAGCAAAGCATTATTAGATTCACAAACTATTTACTTAAAATTGAGTGGAAAAATTTTGGTCCACGTAAGATAGCTTTATCGGCAACCTAAAAATAACTTTTGTTGTCCTTTTTTGAATGTTGTGATATCAATTATAAAACACTAATTTTAAATATGGGTTATTGATTCATTAATAACATCTAAATTATAATAGCTTAACACTCTTACTATTTAACTATTGTTTCTATTTACTCAACAACCTCTAATATATGATAAAAAAGTAAATTATATATGAAGTTTATGTAACGTAAAATATTCAAATAAAAATATTAATTATACTGCAATACAAGGGTATTTTCTCAAAAGACGCAGAATACGATGAATTTCTTTTTATAATAAATATAATTAAATTCCTTAATTATATAATTAAGGTTTATTTATTTAAGACGAACTGTTAAAATGATTTAATAATGTAATTTTGATATTAAATTAGGTATATTTTATGATTAAATTACAATACTGTGTTATCAATGTTCAATTTTGCTTTTCTCAATTTCAGTGAAACGGTGAAAATGGCGGAGCCAGCGTCAAACATCGATTTGGAAGATGGAGAAATCGAGAGTGACGGTGAAACTTCAGAAGCCCCACCTGCCGAGAAGAGTGACGAGGTTGCAGGTAAAGAAGAAGAACATCCACAAGATGAAAATGAAACACAAAACTATTATTATTCTAAATCAGGTAAAAAGAAAAAATCAAAGTCAAGTAAAGGTGAACAAAAATATAAAGATAAAAGCAAAAAATCACGTAAACATACTAATCCCTTAGAAGATGATTTTGCCGGTAATATAGAAAAGGCCATCAGGAAAGCCATGAATAAGAATGAAGATAGTGACGGACATGTTGATGATGATGTTGAAGAACGTCGCAAACATAAAAAGAGAAAGAAATACGAAGGTAAGGACGGGCCAAGCAAAAAGCGCAAGAAGCAGGAGTATTCTGATGAAATGGACGAAAGTGAGATGATGTGCGTGCGTGGAGCTTCACCTGTACATAAACAATCGCAAGACGCAATGTTTCCAGATGACGATCGAGATTCCTATGCATCGGATAGTAGTCAAGATTCAAGAGGGCATCAACAACGTTCTCAAAGACATAGACCTCCACAGCGAGATAGAAATAAAAATAAAAATGATCGGCGAAGAGGTAATCACAACATGCAGGATTCTGATGGTGTATGCTTGTATTATATGCAAGGAAAATGCCATAAAGGTGATGATTGTATTTATTCTCATGATGTTCAACCTCCTCGTAAAATGGAATTATGTAAGTTTTATTTAATGGATTGTTGTGCAAAAAGGGATAAATGTTTATATATGCATGCTGATTTTCCTTGTAAATATTACCACACTGGTCTTCCCTGTATTTATAAAGATGAATGTAAGTTTGCACATGGAAAACCTCTTAATGACGGCTTAAAAAATATACTTTTAAAACATATCGAATCAGCACCTAAGGAAATTTTAGGAGATTTTCCTAGATTAAATCGTGAAGATGCAATGAAAATGATACAAACTACTCAATTAAGGTTAAAACAACAATACCCAGAGGAATCTGAAAATCAAGAGAAAAGCATACCATCCCTTTTTGAGTTAAATATACCTAATCCACAGAACAATCCAGATATGCTAACAGGCAATTACAATGATAGACAAAAAATATCACCTAAGGTTCGACAATCAAGGTGGCAAAACGACAACAGCAATCAATGCGCAAATGCCAGCTTATCACCGAATAGTAATACTAATATGTCGAGTGTTTTAAGTATAAAAAATTTAACAGGTGTTTTAACACCTCGTCAAATTTCAGATCTTACGAAATTGGGTATAGAAAATTTAGATCAGCTGGGTCAATTGACAGTATTACAGTTAAATAGCATCGGAATATCGTTGAAACAAATAACAGAAATTCAATTAAACACAATGAGTATACAAAAATTAGGCTTAATCAACAATGTTGAACAACAGTCACAATTTTCCGGTTCTAGCGCAGGTGCTAAGGATTTGGATTTGCGGATTCCCCCTGGGGCTCCAGTTTCAAATAATATGACGTTGCCGGCTGACTTTCCTGGTCAGGATGTAGACATGCGTTTTCAACCTTCCATGACAACAACAGTAAGTGATGACTCTTTTAAAAATAATACGATGAAACAAGAAGTGCAGCCTTCTAAAGATATGATCGATATCGATCAATATACAAAAGATGCATTAAAATTTGCATCAAAGGACAAGGAAAATATAGATATATCAAATGACACTTTTGACACTGAGAAACCTATTACTTCCAATGAAATAAAAGATGTAGATCATAGAGTGCTTCCTTTTTCTGATGGCGATTCAAGAATTCCAAACACAGAGCGACATCCGGTTCCATCTGAAGGTGATACGGATATTCGTTTTCTTCCACCGGATCCTTTTTTTAAGAGTCCTGCAAAGAGGAATCGACGGTCCACAACCGACGACGATGAAGAAAATAATCTATTAATTGATGAGAAGTGGTATTCAAGTGACGAGGAAAAAGGATGTAAGAAGAAGTCGCCGAGTGCTTCACCACAAAAGGGTTTCATGTCTCCTCCAGCTCCAGCACCACATGTAATAGAGCCTTCGTCTGTTTTAAGCAAACTAGGTGATTTATCAAAAATAGATATAAGCGAGGAGGTTACGAAGCTATTAAACACAATGAAAAATAACTTGCAAGAGAATACCACAAGCAATAACGAAAATGTTTATTCACCTTCTAATGTCTCTCGTGATCCTCGATCTAGAAGGTCACCTGAAAAAATTGTTGAAACCCCTAAAATAGCTAAGAAAAAATCAACTCGAGTATCAATTTATGAATGCGTTGATGGAGAGCCCACTGACGGCCGTCGACGGACTGATGTAGATCTACGGCAAACGGACTTTAAACCAACTTTTGGTGATACAGATCTAAGGCAAAGTGCGAGTGGTGACATTGATTTACGTCTAGGATTACCATTTAAGCCATTGCCCAATTATACGCCGGCTTCTGAAATAAATGGTTCCATAAATAGCCATCCTCCCATTCCATATAAATTAGTGCTTGTCGATATACCTAGACCAGACTATACAGATATAAAAAATAGTACGGCTAAATCGCAAGCTTTAGTTGATCCTAGATTAAGAAAAGTGTTCCGTCTCTCTGTTGATGAATCAAATAGCGATAGCGAAAAACCTACTAAGACTACTGCTCCCAGTACAGGACCGCGAGTAGATCCTCGAAGAAAACCTAAAGAAATCGTAGAAAATATTAATGTTGAACAAAAATCAAACACTTTAGAAATACAATCAATATTACAAAATTCTAACTGGTATAAAGAATTAAGTACAACTCAGAAAATATTCGTAAATCAACATTTAGCGCCAGTGACTCAAATGATAAAACAGTACCATCAAGACAAGACGCCTGGAAAAAAGTTTGACCATAATTCAATACAGAGTAACTCGATACTTTGTAGTATATTCACAAATTTAGGCGTTTCCTTATCTGAAAATGGAGACTTTTCGTATTTACCAAAACCTAAAGAGGCTTTGTTGAAAACTCCAATAAATTTTAGTCAAAACCCGAATCCATTCGGAAATAACATGAATGGTCCTCCGGGAGGTATTGAACCGAATATGAATATGATGAATGTTCCTCCCATGAATATGGGTGGGGGTATGAATAACATGAATGTCGGCCATTTACACGGTTTTAATCAATCTATGTCAGATCCACGCGGTGGACCAACGCCAGGCTTGTTAGGTATAGCTCCAAATATTCCACATAATTTCAATAATAATAAATTTGGACCCCCAAATAACTTCGGTAATATGGGATATAATGGTCCAGGAAACGATTTTAATTTTATGGAAGGGGAACCAAATTTCCCTAGATTTCCAAATCGAGGTGGACACCGAGGACGCGGCAACGACAGGTGGAATCGTGGTGGCTCGAACCGGGGACAAAGAGACAGGAAAAATTTCAACGATCGTGGTAATTGGAAAAATAAATAAACCTAGATATAAAATAGAATGTAAATAATTAGACTCATGAAATAGTTATAGTAGCTTTCCTTCCACATATTACAAAATGTGATCAAGGTGATACATAATTGATTAGTAGGGAATATAGACTCCTATAGGTAGTCTTTTTATAATTTATACAATGTCTTATTATTATATATTATACGATTAAGGATTTATATTTTATGTACAAGCCGTAATGTAAATAATATTTTGTCATATAAGCGATACGAGTATAAAAGCATAATCAGTAAGAAAAATTGTATTAGTCTGAAGTGTTACACAATAGATTCATTTTAAAGTACTCATTTGACGAGCCAAATGTTTAAAGACTGAGTGCGGGTTTATGATTGAGTTTATTTTGTTTTTGTATGTCTGTATTTATATTTACATTTGAATTAGGTTATGGGATATTAAATGCTAAAAAATAATAAAATCTACGAACACCAATGCTTGGGTAGACGGAATGGTAAATGTCGGCAGTGTGACGTTATCACTTTAAATGAAAGCAATAACAGTAATGAATTTGTATCTAAAATAGTCTAGAAAGCATAGTCTAAAATCATTTTAATAAGAGTAAGAATCACATTTAGTTTTTGGATTAAAGCTGTAAAATGAAAGCCCGTTGGACTTTAAATAAAACTATTTATATTTATTTTTAATGTCTTACTTATGCACCTTACAAGAATGAATATGATTATATTGCAGGTATGAAATATACAATGATATAAATATTTGAATGCTACAAAAAATTATAATGAGTGGATGTTTTTCAGCATGGATGCGCTATGCATTGATGCCGAGGTGAGTATAGACGAGACGTTACAGGTATCTAGAAAAGTAACATAGACATCACACTTATTTATCAATTTTCCTCATCATTATTGACAGACTGCACCACAGAAACAATAAAATTGGTAAAGTCGATTTTAAGTCGATCACTTCTTGTCTTCATATTTGTTGCTACTTGCGATACTCTTGAAAATGTAGGAGCTGAAAAAAAATCACAGTGAGAAACTCTGTGAAATGTATAGTCTTTACATATAATAAAGTAATGAGAAATAACATACAAAGATTTAAAACATCGATTTCGTCTTGATCATCAAGACAGTTGTACAAAACTACACATTGTTTCGTAGACAATTTGGGCTGAGAAACGAAATAGTTGTACAAAAGCTCCAGTTCCCTTGAAGCGATACTTGCAGTATTTGAAGAACAAACTAGTACAACCCCTTTAACACCAAGACGAAGAGCTGGCCAGCAGGATTCAAATCTGTTACAGAAACAAAATTCATAAGTATAGAAGCAAAAAAGCCAAAATATTAATAAGTATAAAACGATAAAGTATATCAGCGAGATTATATCCGACACTTTATCTCATGTTTTTTTAGATGCTAGTTTAAATAAACCAATCTGATATAATTTAGTTCTGATTTAAGTTTTTCTATTTAGAAAAGTAATGATAGGTCATGAGGTTAGATGAGTAGGTACGTCGAGGTCATACAAATATTTTGAAGCCGAATAAAAACGTATTAATTCCTAGCATTTATTCTTTGACCGCTTTCTCTTGCAAGTTTAATGAGGTTAATGGTCACCTTTAATATAAAAAAAATGATTAACTTATACACGTTTTGCCTTCTTCCCTATCCATACAACAACATAAGAGTAACAACATTAACGTAGGAATTAAAACAATACTTATGGTCACCGCTGCAGTCCCACAGTTCTATATGAACTTTGATTTGCTTGCCATTGATGTTTAAATTTGGCAGTTCAAATTCGACAACTCTTACACCTTGTGTCGGTCGAGTTTCTGATTCTTCGACGTTAATAGAATCCGATATAAAATTCGCAATTGTTGTTTTACCACTCTAAAACATAAATATTTGATGTAAAACGATATCAGGACCCTAGTCAATATTATAATTTAAATTAATAAATAATGATACTTTTGAATGAATATGAAGTCATTGTTTAGCCAATTTTAATGACGGACCCACTAAAGGTAAATCTAGAAGAATATTTAATTAATTTATAAATTAAGGTTGTATGATAACAAAAAGTATAGATATATTATTTAGGTATATACATACATCGGAAGGTCCAATCATCAATATTTTTAGCTTTTGAAGTTGCATTGTTTAAATTTTTATAATATCCTATACTTAGCCAATGAATTAAAATTAAATTGTATTAGGGCCAGAAGACACTATGATCACTCGATCTACTGACAAGTTTTGTTTGTAAATATCACCTAGGCAACCATTGCTACCAGTCAAATATGAGGCTACTAGCTAAAGCTAAGCGTCGACATATCGGCATGGCATCGAAAGCATCGGATTTTATGGATCGTAATATTCTTCGTATAGAATATACGTTTATCATAAAATTGCATGTGTGGTATTTTCTAATTACTTTCTCCGGTAATTTTTATTTACCCCGTGTGGCGAAGGGTTAGAATACGTGTGTCGCCACCCCATTTCTACCCGTGAGTGTCGTAAGCGGTGGCAGGGTAATTCTGCTGCATTTTCAGCAATAAAAGAGTGCAAGCCGAGCAGTACCCGATTGGGCTAAGCCCGCACTGGTGAAATTACCCCCTTCCCAGTAGAAGATCGGCGTAAACTGTGCTTCGTACGGTGAGCCTGTATTCCCATCCCGTTTTACTCTTCTCCCAATTTTCCATCATTAATCCTCTCCTTATCCTTCAAGACAGCAAAGCATTTGCGAGACTTTGATGTTGAAGATGTTTATGGGTTGCGGTCAGCCACTTTACATCAGATGAACCGTATGGTCCACTTGCCTGTTGTAACATAAAAAAAAAATAGTAAAAAATATTTCTGCCGGTAATGTTCAAGAGAAATGTTCCTTACTTGATTGAAATAATTCTAATATTTTATGAGATCTTTATAAATAAGTTTAAACATTAAAATGGTGTTCTAAATAACTTTGGAAATTAATTACTGGAGTGATATTATATCTACCATAGAGTTAAAAAGTAGGTTCCACCGAGATTTGAACTCGGATCGCTGGATTCAGAGTCCAGAGTGCTAACCATTACACCATGGAACCACGTATGAACTAATCCAAATATTAGTATAGATTCTTAATACAACACTATAAGAAAAAAATACTGGGTGATTACCACAGCCGTTTAGTAGTTACGTGGATAGTGAAATACGTTCTAAAAGCTTACCAAATGATTTTCTTTTTAAATAATAGGTATTATCAATCTTTTCACATATTATTTTATTTATGTCGTTGCGTAAGGAGTCATTTTCCAAGAATCTTATTTTGAATAGATGAATTTATTAACCAGCAATGCTCATTAATTGAACTTATTAGACAATTAACTATAGATTCTCATCTGTTTCACTTTACTTGGCCCAGATAATATTAATAACCTTTTTGGCTTTAGTGCGATAGAAAACGATGTATTCGTTTTCTATAGGGAAAGATTGAGGGGGAGGAATAATTATTTCGCATTTTTTAGTTACACTGATTACGTAAATGGTTTCATTTTTATTTTACAATTAAACGCGTTATTATCACAGTGCCATATAAAATAATGTGATAGGCTGCAATTTATTTGTGATAACAGAAAGCAGGATACGATCTATAAATAACGGTAGGTATTCTATCTTGTGGTTAACCACAAATCTTGAAACGTTTTGCGAAATTGTACAGAATTACATTAGGTTTGCTATCATTATGAGCCGTTATAAATTTATACTTATGTGTATAAGGAGTCTCATTTAAAAACAAATTGACCGTTACTGCTTTCATAATAAGTGTAATACACAAAAGAGATTAAATTGGTAAAAGTTTTAGTTAATGTTTATTTTACTTTATTGATTCATAATATAGTCAGCCAAGCTTTATATGTATTTAGGAAAAAATACAGAAAATCGAAGTTCGATTTCCTTACAGGTACCATTTTTTTTAGTTATCATCGTCCAATATAGATGGCGCCACCTATCTTTTCCCAGCAAAATTACAACGCTATTTTCATAATATCACCAACACATCATAATGTAACTTTATATATTGCGTTTAGTGTGCGTCCTCGAGCAAATGCTATTGTTTCATAGAAATCGGTTCAGCATTTCCAAAATTTTAATGCTGTTCTTTTCCGTTCCTTATAGCTGCGATAATCTCACAAAGCGAATACCAAGTCCATTTGCGTGTATTTATTATAATTTAAGTACATATGGCTTATCAATATTCATATCATGCATAAAAAATATTCTCTTTTTAGATTGCCTGTTACCATATTAACACAGATTTGCGTAACCGTTTTCGTCAACTTGACTGACTGTAAATTTACAGGAGAAATAAAATTTAATTTAAGAAATCTGAATTTTTAATAATATCGTCCTTAGTGCCTAAAATTAAAAATGTAGATGCATGAAACTAATGTACTTATTAAATTCCTCTGTTATACAATTATAATATATGCAGCAAAGTAATTTTAAAATTACACTGAAAATTTTATTTCAACTGTTCCCAAATACTAACCATCACATTTGGATCTGGGATCCAGAAAATGTCTTTATTACTATCTTTACATTGTATTATTCGAACATAATAAGCATGTATTATTTAATAAGATACGTTTATGATAAGAAGAAAAATGGACAACATTGTCTTATAAAGTTGAAAGGTAGTTCATAACCGTCTTATTTCCATAGTGTATTGATAAATTATGCATATTGCTTATTGGCTTGCACCAGTTCATTACTATTCCAGTAACGGCTCTTATTATCTATCCTATAAATCAAAAATGCATCCGGGTTCGTCGCTCTATCCTGCTTCACACTCTATACAAGGCAGAAACCTAGGTATCCTAACGTTGTTCCTAGGTCATCGACCGTTTCGTGCCTTGGAGGCAGTAGATTCGCAGGATACGATAAATTTAATAGAATATTGACTATTGAATTTTCTGAATATTCAATTGTTTATATAATTTGCAATTTGGACGAAAGCTATAATTTAGTTAAATACATTTTAAGATCAAGTTAAGACAAAAATGTGCAATTTTTTCTCTTCAAGAGAATTGCCGATGTAACGGTTTTATTTATAAAATAAAAATTACATATCATTATTAACGTCCATAAGATCTATACAGGAGGGCTAAAATGTGCAAGTCTTCTAAATTTAAAGCGAGAATAGTAGTTGTAACTTACAATATGTCTGTTTTAAGGTTGTTGAAGTACTTGGAACTAATAATATGTCTGCTGTAAGCGAGGTCTTTGGGTACGCTTCTTTAAATTCACCGCGCTCCCAGAGCTCAATGTTGCAATATTTATTACAACATGGGACTTTTTTCATTTTATTAATTACTAGAATTTGTATTTGTATGTTTTTTTTTTAATGTTGCGAATTAGTTATGATTTTAATTAATTTTCATTCACTAATTAAAAAAACTCACAATGCGACTATGATTGTGGCCATTCATACATAGGTCAAACTAAGAGAAGCATTTGAAGTCGACTTAGCACAGGCGTCACTCGAAATCACCTGTTTGCGAATTGCTAACACATCTTAGACAAACAAAACCATTATATAGTATGCTTCGAGCAACCTCAAATCCTTGTTCCTGAAAATAGATTTTTACTACGACACGCGTGGCTATTGAAATTATAAAAAAAAAACATAAAACATTCATAGCCGAAGATGATTTGAGACTTTCTGTCTGGGGCACACTAATAAAAAAAATAAATCTCCATATCAAGCATACCAAAAGACAAGAGGATACTGTAGATGAGTCAATTTTGTAAGGATCTGAGCCAATTTTCCAGATACCACCTTCGTAGAAATAAGTGGAGTGAAATAGTCACACAATTTTTGAAAAACTAACGAACATTCCGCTAGTACTCCAAAATTGCAGCATGATTTAAAATTTTAAAAATTAAAATGTTGAAATTGAGCACACAACATTGATTATAAATGTATTATTTGTAATATCACTAAAAGAGATTCCCACTCTAGTTTGTCATTTAAATCTTTCTATCCAGTTTCATGCAAAGATAAATAAACTATTTTCACAACAGAGTTTTACTCAATGTTAAAATAGTTCTAGTTGGGCGAAAATTTTAAATTAATTTTCTTGAGAGTCTTATATTGCAGATAATCATCCATGACTTAGCATATGCCATTGCGATAGTAATTCATATTATTTCAACACAGGCTCGATGAATATCTGATGCAAAACAGGGCAGAGTATGATATATTATTGTATAAAGTGATTAAGTGATCTCGTTTTGTTTACTAATGCTCGTGCGTCAATAATTTATGAGCATGTTTTCTTTTATTTTAAAAGATAATAGCGTCAACGCAGACATTTTCTAGTTGATTTGATTAATCGTTTTTTTAAGGATGAAATATTATATTCAAAGTCATGTTCCGAGAGCTGGTACCACTTTTAGGGGAGGTGTTTGAGGCATGCTGAAACTTTGTATGATGACTCTCTTATTATAATCCGATATAGAACTGCAGACCTGGCTGGTGATTTGCGGGACTAAATCTAAATAACGCTGAACATTTTAAAAATATTTTTTTAAATAAGATGAGGAGGTTGAATATGTCGATGAGTATGTATATCTCCTCCAAATGGTTTTATTCCAGACGTTGCTTGACGCACCGGAAACGCCTGAAAGATCTATTATTGGTCGATGAAAGTCTAATAAAAAGGCAAACTGAGGTTATGTCTTAAACGCAAGCTCATGGACGTATGTTGCGCTTACTTGGTCATTATAAAGTATACCAAGTTGGGAGTATATGAAGTATGGATTGATTACTCAGTTGACTTATGACTGTATGATTTATATTTCCACATTTAAGAAACACCTAAAAAGGTACTTAAAAATATCCTTATGGTAAGCGTCCACATATCGGTATCATAGGCATCGGATTAATTATGTATTTGTTTAGAAAATGCGATCCGTACGTTGCTGATCAGTTGTGTATCACGCACTTGTGTGACATACAAAGAATATGAAGTCCAATGCGACCGATGTGTATGATGCCGATATGTGGACGCCTAGATTAAAGAAAGTTTTTTGCCTTTCCCAGGCTTGTTTTGAATTAAGAAGCAAGACTGTCATACAGAATCAAAAGAAGTAAATAGTCATAGTCTTGTGGTACATATGAAAATTAATTGTGAAAAAGTTCCTCAAAAGCAAGTTCTCCCTGCAAGTTCGTGAAGCGGGCTTCTTTGCCCTGCATGATCGAGAATCGAGATATATTTTTTACACGTCGTTGTAACGCATAACGCGCTAACCACTAAACCAAAAAGGCGGTCAAACATTGTCAGATATTCAAAATTGTAAAGGAATGTCATTTAATATAAAAAGGAGCCGACATTTAAGTAAAAAGAAATAAAATTATGACACAATGCATAACACCGGGTATAAGTAGAGAAACAAAAGGCTAACATAAATAAACATGTCCATCGTGATTTTATTCAATATTATTATGTACAGGCTAAAGAGGTCGAGACTGCAAAATCGTGACATTTGGATAGCTTATTCCAGATAAAACAAAATAACGGTCACGATTGGAATACTCAAACCGAGGGAAAGTAAAATACTATGACTTTGGCATTTTATTTAAATAAAATGTAGCCGAGTAAACAGATGGAAAATACCTAGAGCACTTAATAAATTGAAGTCTCATCTCAGTTCAAGTTTCGCGGAGCAAGCCCGCACTGATTCATTTGCAGCCCCGATAGCATCGCTTAGTTTATTGGACATTGTGCGTACGGCCTGATGCTCGATAAAGTGATATCAATGCTCACTACATAAATCAGCTCCTACCACACTGAAGCGTACAATGCAAAGACGATTTTATTGCGTCCACCGCGAAAATTAAACACTACTTCAGATCAACGATAAGTTTGTAATTGGATTTCAATTGCCATGTTTTATTTATTTATCGTGTGTGCGCAGCCCGCAGTTGAATTGTTAAAATCGTAATCAGCGGACTATAGAGGATCAATCTAGTGAACTACTTACACAGTAATTGTAGGCATTTCTGTAATGGCGCACTAGTGTACACTTACCTCGTCGTATATGCAAATTATTTCATGACATTTGGGATGAGGTTTGGAATGAAGGTTAGGTAAGATCATTTTTCAAATTACTACATCAATAGAATAACCTATACATACTATAAAGCACAAACGTTTGTTTGTTGAACACGTTAATATTAAAAACTACCGGATTGTTTTGAAAATTTCTGATTATGAGACGCAGGTTCCTGAGAATGATACCATTCAATAACTGTGTCGATAAAACCACGAATAACAGCTAGTTTGTAGACAAAAGTAAAGAAGTTTTAACTTTCTTCATTGCGGGTTATAGCTGCTTTTTAGATAAAAGTAAAGCACAATCTCCTTTCTTCCTTCACTTGTTATGGATTCAGTTTTCATCGAGTTCAAACGAAGGAGATGTTCTTAGTATATTATGAATTCTTCATGTCATCACATATTAACCCATATAAAAAGGACCATGCTGAGCAATTATATATTCATAAAAAATATGTTAATAATATTGTTGAAGTGGAACCGTGAGATAATTTAATATTCAATTTAATGGGATATCGTTATGAACTGAATGTGCAAGAATTAGCGTGCAATTCCATTGCCATGCCAGTTTAATGCACCTATTAGTTTAATGTAAGACAAGGCTTGGTTACAGGTCGATATAATATTTACCGTTATGTGTTTTAAGCTTTTAAGTCTATGTATATCTTGATGACAATTATGTAGCTTTATCGTCACAAGAAAGATTTATAATTATGTTAGATATTGTATAATGAATGAACTCATTGGTTAACATTCTATGATCTTATCTTAGTAACCAATAATAGCGTGCTACGATGGTAATGTAATAAACATTAATTTGCAGATGTAGGTATATAAATTGCTATAGCAATTTCTTCGGTTGATATCGTCTCCGCCGACATGTGAAGTCATATTCCCACACGTTAAAATGACATTACAGATTTATTTGGTCACGCACCATTATTCTTTATTGTGCACCGTAACTTCGAGATTACTTATTTTGTGATCTCTTTATGGGGATGAGGATTATTGAAACATTTTAATACGGGGGAGCTTTTAATATTATCGATACGAAATATTTTACAATGTATACTTACAATGTTATAATATGTCGTGAACGAAAATTTTTACTACTAGCTAAATTTGTCAGCGCACTTTCGAATACTGTCAAGCGATACATTTTATGTATCATTATGTAATCTATAAATAACCTTCATACCTAAAACGTATTTAACATAGACATGCTCCATTTTAGGTATACCTTATATCTTAACAATCTATAAGGTGAAGGGTAATTTATTCAAATTATGTGTGATAGTTCGGGGAATGGCTAGTTTGTCAATATTTATACTTTGCAGTTTGTCTTTTTATTTTTACATTCATAATTCATTTGGGACTGGCATTTATCTGATCCAATCCAAACAGATCTGTTACATAATGCATTGAGATTTTTTGTCTTGAAATGAATTCATAATATAGTCTTCATTATTATGCAGCACGAAATTGTATGGTTAACAAGCTGTCAATATCATTTGTTTTTTCTTTTAGTGTATCAGTCCCGACCTGCCAATGTTCAATTCTAAAACATTTGAATTTTTAGGTGTAAGAATAAAAGTATTGTAATATTATATCATGAGAGCATGAACATACTAAGTTTACAGCACTTTTTAAATTATAATTACTGTGAGTTCATACGTCTTTTGAATCTCTATCTACTTATAGAATGCTTATTTTCTGGCTGGTGTCGTGAATCAAAATTACGTTGTTAAATATCGACCTTTAAATAATTTTCTCTTCTAAAACACTGCATTATAGGATATAAATTATGTTGATATTGGTTTTACCATTTATTTATGATGAAGGTTTGAAGATAGGTATAAAAATATGATTACCGGTAGAGTTAATATAAACTCGTTTACGAGTGAAGTATATAAATCAAAGTATCAATAAAAATACAGTTTTAATTAAACATTGCAGTTTATAGTACGTTTGCAATTCTCAAAATTTGAATAAATTTTTATAGCTCGGTTAAACATTATTTACTTAACAGTGTGAACTATTTACAAATTGAATTATTTTTGAAATAGGTTTTGTTTCTGACCTAAAGGTACACAAATATTAATAATTATTAATGCAGGTGAATTAATGAAGGATATTTCTTGAGAAACCTCCTGGCTTTGATTAGAAACAAACCCTGTGTCTATATTAAACTGTAAGGTCATCAACTATTATAAGGTATATTCCTTTTCAAAATTTTATTTAGTAATTAGTAATGTTTTTAATAGAGATAATTTATTTTCTAAGAACATATATAAGCCAACTTGTCTGCTCTAATTATTTTTACAGTCTACCATATAAAAAGTAGGTTTAGAATAATTCCATGTTAATACTTACAGATAATGATGTATTTTGCGTTAATGTGATTAACGAGGTACGCCGAGCATTCATTGTGAGACCTACTTAACTAGTTTTCTTTAATTGCTTGAGCAAAATTAACTTAGAAATAAATACAGGTTTAAGGTTACCGCTTATTGGATATGGGAATGTAGATAGAGTCGTAAACCTCGACGTATACTGTGAATAATTATACGTTTGTGATGCTTCTATGCTTTAATTAATATAAATTTAATATAAATTATAATAATTATGAATATTGTAAAATATTCATAACAGATACTAATTTTTCCGTATCCGAGGGTGATAAGTGTAAGGTGTACCTCTACGTGCCTATTAATTCTTAAACCATTTGGAGAGGCGATTCGATCGATCATGGCGCACTTTCTAGCTGTGAAAAAGATTTACTGGGTTTAGGGATGGCCATTGATAACGTATCCTGATAAAAGAGAAAATAACGCTATGCCTTTGATTACATTTGGCAGCCAAGATGTAGTTCAAGGCCATGTCATGCCAAAAAAGAACGTATAATAAATAGGCCGTAGACAGGATAATATTTCAATATTTTTAACTTTCAGTTAAAATAATCCAAGAAGAGAGAGTAGGCCGGTATTTTCTGAACAGGAGAGGAATGAAAAACAAAATACGTAATCAAGCTATTATATGCATAAGGCGTTCGCGACGGCACGTGTCAGACGTCTCTTCAGGCGCAGGGCAGAGCGGTCGACTTTCGCGCGCTTCATGTATTGCCAACATTCCGCCACCATGGTTGCGTTGCATGATTCCTGTGAACATAAAAATAAGTAGTGTTAGTAAAAGTGATGTTACATTATGTTTGAATTCAGTATTGATCTTACATGCAAAAGTATCATACCGTTAGCTAGTTTTTATATTTTATTAAAACATTAAATAAGAAAAATGTGGTAATACTGCGATTTTAGAATCCATTTTATGTCGGGAATATCTGTTCCCTACAATCCTAATTGAAAAAAAAGCAACAATTAGGTGCAGTTTTCCCATTTTATGGTATCTCGTTATAAGATATTATCATGTTAAGAACAAGTTTAAATAGTTTCACAGAATGGAATTTAAGAACTATAGATTGATCCTTTAAAGATTTCACAGCCACGGTAATTAATTTCGTCTAAGTACTTTAAGTTGTACTAACGACGAACATCTAGTACCTAACATTTATCGTGGCAAGGCTATTTTCGCTAGCAAACTATAAGAAGAGTACCTTGTAATGATTGAGTTGAACTTCTGTCAAAGGCGCCGCCCATCCTGTAAAACCCGTTGCGCCGATACTCGCCAAAGGATAGTGATTAAATGCTGTTAGAACCCTCTTTGTAAGCATGAAGCTCTTACTGTAGTGTCCTAAGGGACTAATCGTAGCGGAACTTATTATATTCCTTACTATTTTCGGCAATGGAATTGATTTTGTGCATGTAATTTGATCATATACTTTACTAACATCGGAGTCATTATTCTTCGATTTGTTTACATTAGTATCACCTATTAATTCTATTTCATTTATCGTGACATCATTTAGATCTTCTATTCGGACGTCATCACGTTTTGCATAAATTTCTTTATTATTCCTATTGGCACTAATTACTTTATCATTGGAATAATTTTGCATGAAGTCAAAGAAAAACACATTTTTCACTAAGATAGCTGAATGTTGATACGGATTCCATCCCAAAAAAGGCAGTCTTTTTAATAATCCTTGCCAAGTATATGCTATTTTAGGAACTAGTATTTCATCGACATCTAATGGTATAATAAATTTAGATTCTATTATATTTCTATAAAGGCAATCATTATACGTAATTATATGATCGCGTCGCCTTTGCCACAGCGTTCGACCTTTATTTTTAATAGGAACTTGAAACAATCTTACGAATCCTACGGATTGATAACGTAGTAATACAGATTCAGTATTTTTGGTTACACTATCGACGTAAATGTCAATCAAATCAGCACCCAAGATTTTATTGGTTTCTATCCATTCAATTAAACTATAAGATACATCATCTTGAAAATGCATATCTTTGACACAGATGGTGAAGGATCTTCTATAGTTTTGAGCCCTATTGGGTTTGATATGAAATGCATTTGTAGGATCATCACAGGGCTTCGTTACAATAGACACTACAGAACTCTGATTCAGGGGCTCTCTCAGTGGGCATGACAATAATAGAGGCGTTTCTACTTCTGAAGTGCTTTTATCCCAGTCATGCCACCATATTTCTAAAGGTTTTGCAGCGACAACCTCAACCGAATTTTCATTTTCGTTAAAAGAGCGCGTTTGGCAAAACATCTCTTGCAGAGAAGATGCATTTCGACCTGAAAAAAAAACAACGAGTTTATAAAAGTTAACATATTTATTTGAAGTTTTTACTATAATTTACCCTACTCTTTAAAACTGTATTGCTCAGCATTACGAACTTGCTTATGGTATTGCATAAAATTATAGCTTTAAAGGAGGATACCTGTACACAATTTCTATAGTTACATAACAAGTAACAGGAACGTCATTACAGCTTATATAATAGTTATTTGCTAGAGACATTTCCTTGGACGGCTAGCGAATAGCGGTGTCTTCCTTTGGCTATCATTAAAACGGTTGTTGTACGCAAGCCGGGATGACACTTCCTAGTTATAACTGGTTAGATTACAAATCAATTGTTTTATGTTTACCGTAACACAGTAAAAGCAAATATTACCAAGCCCTGAGATGCCTTTTTACATTCTAGATTTATTATAAACCTTTTTAAAAAGACTACGATTACAATGCCTGCATACCCTAACATTGACGTATACTTGTGTTATACGGGTAAGCCTCCAGTATAAATAGCGGCGGAAAGTACAAAGAAACGTTCTTTTTTTAAAGGTCCCACAAGAGAATGGGCCCTTGCTAAAAGGTGAGCCATATGGTAGGGAGTGGTGTTTTAATCCGACCGTCACTACAATATGGGAGATGCGTTTATCTCTCCCAGGATGGAATTTACACGACGCGCTCGCTCGACTCGAGTGACAAATGAGTGTGAGCTTATCGCCGTGGCCATGTCGCCGCACCACACTCAAACACTTTTGTTTCTGCGCTGTATGTTGCCTTGATAGAGAGTATTTTACTGACTTTATATCACGTTTAGCACAATCTGATGTTTTAATGAAGGCAGAGTGATTTATTCAGTATTAAAATGAGTTATACGTTACTGCAATAAAATTGATCCATACATTTTTATGGGGCATAAAGATAAATGTTAAAACAATAAAAAATATCAACATGCCAATAAGTTTCATAGCAAAGAAAAATATCCAATCGTTAATAGTTTTGAAGCCTTGAGTATGTTGAAGATTAAGATAAAATATTAATTTATTTTTTTTAATAAACAGTGGTTATGCATTATGTTTTTTACAAAATTATCTGACGTACGTGCGTATGCGCCTACGGGAGAATCAATAACAGTCGTCAAGCGTGGCGCCTAGATCTGTCGAGATGAGTAATATAAATTGAGCTTACTGTTTATCGATTCATCTTCTTAAATTAAATGAAATGTCAGTAATATCATATCAGATGGGTTCATCAATGAATGTAGATTTAACTAAAGGAAGCCACGGTTTGCCTTTTTGCGTTTTTAATAACGAACCGTACATTTAAGTAAAGGTTGACATATCTGTTTATTTGCTTTCTTTTATTAAAAAAATGTAGATTTAAATAGATATAGTTGACTTGGTTTTTTATTTTACATTTTGTAAATTTACTACGATAATTATATGGATGTATTATTATATTACTTACTCTGTAAATTAAAAACGGTCTTTTACTTAAAATTAATGAAGGTTATTGTAGTATCTATAAAGTTATGTTTAAATTAAGAAGTCGCATTGCCGTCAGCAATAAAACCCTGTATAGGTTTTCTTTGGTTAAAATGTAAGACCTTAAGGCAGCAGTCGGCAGATTTACTTCGATACGGCTCACTCCACAGTGGTCTTCAATTAATTGGTTTTCTTTATTTATATGGCAAGTAAAATGTGTATGGACTACGGACACAGTTAGATCGAAATCTCCGGCCTACGTGAGCTTACTTATTAAAACAAGAGGTTTATGAAGCTGTAAAGATATGTATCAATATTTTATAAGTAACATTGAGAATTATTCACTCGATGATATATTGTGTTCGTATAAAATTACAGCGACATTTTTAAGACGCTAGAAATTAAGTTTGTATTTGTGCACATTGCTCGTGACGTTTAAATTTTTGGCTCGTATCCAAAATATTTTTTAACGATGTTTATTGCAAATAAAATTAACGAACTGCGCTTTTTGTGCTATAATAAATCTACATAAAATATGTTTAGTGTACAGTTTCGCAGTAGCTTTGAATATAACCTCTGTGGAATTTCTTTCTTTGCCTGTCATAAACAAGAGCTAATGTGCTGCAGTCATGTTCCACACTTATATCATTACACGAGCACGTGGGGTATGTACTTACTCACCGTGGAAAATGGCGAGAATGCGTATATAGTGTTGTGGCGCCCTCTGGTCGTAGTAGGCAGCGTATAATGATACTGATGTTCCTCTTACTGCTTGCCATACCGACTCATCGGTGAAGGCAGACCACGTACGGTTCTTGAAACAGAGAAGTATTGGTATAAGTATAATTATGCCTTAAGTGTATCTATAATAATAATCATTAAAAACTTGGTATTTTCCTATTATTGATGATACATACAGTGATACAGCACTGCTAAGTATAACGATTCTTTGTTTATAATTTAGATCTTTTCGAAATAAGATGACGAAGTAAGTCAACAGTAGGAGATAGTTTTATAATTAAATACCATTTTTGCAATATCAATACAATCTTATCAGATTTCTTATTTTATTCAATAGTAATAAGGTAGTTGCATAAAATTTACATAATCCGTATTCCTCCGCGAAGGTCTATGTAGGGTCTGATTTATTCTAAGTAATTTGAAATAAGCATATCAAAAGGGTACAATTAGAATTAAACTTTAGTGCACTATCTTAAGGTTTATAATTTGGTAACAAAATGTTGAAAGTTGGCTTTAGAATGGATTTAATGGTAAAAGAGTCGTGCGTGATTAGCCATTGTGCTTTCTTAAACATCAATGTGCTTTTTGCGTCCCTCTTTCTCCATTGTTGGGGAGAGCGATTTATTCATCATAGTTAATTGAAATTAATGATTAATGCGAAGAATAGGTTCTCACAAGAAATATACTTGATAGAAAGATGGTTGTTTATTATCTGGGCCTGTTTATAAGAATGCAGTAAATAAAGGAGGTATTTACATTATCACATCACATCATTTGGGACCGATTTATTCGTTATAGTTTAAAGACAATTTTTCATCTTCATTGTTTTTCATACATAGAATGATTGTTGATTATTGATTATTGATTTGTCCAGTACTCCAAAAGTTCAAAATTATAAAAAAAAAATTAAGGCAATTTTAACAGGATTATGTTCATATCGTGATATTTTGCGCGTGCTTACTTTATGTGTATTTATAAACGGGAAAGAATAAACCCGGTAATAAATACGCATAAAGTAACCACGCGCGAAATATCACATGATACAATTTAATGTTCAGGGATATTCCTGAATAAGTTTATATGACGGTAAAAAAACATAATCTCGGATTTATGTTTTAACTATGGTTTGATTAAAATGGTAATGGTCTAAACAAAAAAGTTAGACTAAATGGAAAATGTGAAAACATATTACTTAAGATCTCTTCTTTAAACATCAATGGATAATAAGAATGAGCACGTATCGTTAAGAGTTCTTTAGGTAAAGTTTATACAACGAGAATGGAACGTTTGCGTTGTAAATACAATTAGCAGTGCTCGTAATAATTTGGACGGTAACATTTGATATACAATGCAGTCTTGAGGTAACACACAACGATATCAAATTCCTTTCCAGAGATAAAGACGTGACTTTTACCCCTGTCACGTTTGCCAGCGGATGTTGTAAAACAGTATAAATAAAAACCAGGTTCATTACAAATAAAGTACTGTACTGTTATCTCTATAACAGTACTTAATTTGAAAATGTAAGAATAATTTTAAATAAGGTTTAGGACAGTTTTTATAACAAAGGGTATTAAAAAAAGGACAGTTCGATCACTACACGTTAAAATAACCCTTGACTTTGTCAAGCGATGCTTTATGATATATTGGATATATTTAATTAGCTTCGAGTACTAAAATGGATTCCAAATAACCACATCTACTACAATCCTTATTGGAGATACTAGACTTAACTGTGACTTTATGAATTGCCTTTAAGATCAAATATTACCTCATAAGCATTCCTGAGAACAACCTCAGATAAGAACTGAGTACTTAGTATGTTTACCTAGCTTTAGTATTATATCGTGGGGTTTACTTCAAATGTGACGATACTGTATGATTGAATAAGTTAAATAGTGTCGATAAAATTAAGAATATTAAAAATTCAACTTTCGAGAGTATACTTTGAACCGTAAACTATAGGGTTACGTCTTAATAAAGATAAAATGTGCTAAACGAGCCTCTGAATGCAATTAAATAATTAAGCGCCAATTAATGCTGTTAAGACTATGAAGTCGTTTTTTAAAACGTGCATTTTTAGAATCTTTAATTATGTTTTTCTTAAGAAACCTCTGCGCGTTGGGATGCTTACTGCATTTAACAAAATAATCCGGTTAAATTACTCTTAAAGACAAACATTATATTCTTGTGTAAACGAGCCGCAGAATTAAAAGTACTTCCGAGTTACTTATTATGTTTCACTTACTCTCAGATAAAAGATTTAAAGAAGAAAAGGTTTTTGAACCTAATATTTGCTGGGTGCAAAATGTTGGGAAAAGGACAAGAATGTCATCTCGACCAGAAAATGGCATAGGAATACGCAAAAATATCTTAACAATGACAATCGAAGTCCTAGATCCTAGGTTTCGTGAGGGCAGAGCAATATATTTTATAAAAATTATATTTAGTGTTTATTTAAGGCTTTTCTTATTAAAATATTAATCGAAACATTCAATATATTGTGATCATTATAACAGTATCTGTAATGAGCTTCTATAATATTATATTATCTTCTATCTTATTATGCGTTCAACCTTTTGATCTCTTCGATCATCGATGCTGTAAGCTCTTAGGTAAAGATAATAAAATCTTTTAATGATATAAAACCTGTTGTGATATCATATCCAGTCGGATTTACAAGTATAATTATGATTAGGTAAACGAACTGACGCTGTGGGAAATATCGCCATACACATTTTACAACTGTTCTTATGGTTAAAGCCGATCCATTTTCTACTAGTTTTTTTTCAATAGAGTAATGCACATGTGAATGGGTAGCTTTGCACTGCACAACTAGATATTGAATCGATTTAGATATTGATATCAGTAAAAAGTGTTTACGTTTGAAAATCATTGTAAGGTTTTTAATTTTTTGTTATCTTGTATGCGTGTTTACTATTTCATTTTAGACAAATATGTAAGAATTCCATACAAGTGTTTGTAAATTCCATAAACCGTCTTAGTTTTGACTCTATGTGCTAAATAAATGTTTATATTAAGGTAATGAAATTATATTGATTTATAAATTCATAGCTAGAGAAACCCATATTCAATGTATTCTCGAAGTTAAGGTCGAAATTACTCATACTTATTGGATATATATTTTTGTATTGATGATTATGATTAATGCGATTACAGTAATGCGGAGTAAAAACACAGCGTCACAAAATAAGTACGTAGACGCAATTTACACGAACCAAATATACCCATTCACATATTATAATTCTATCCGACTGTGGTAATGATATATAATCAGCATTGAATCTGATCGTATGTCCATTATTTTATCCAGCGATGTAAAAAACCGATCGAAGCCTTTTTGGTACAATTAGAATAATCTTCATACAAATTTCAATCAAAAATGTGATTGTATAATATTTCAAGGAAAATTAAAAACATTTTTTAGTTTATTGTATGTGTTTGTCCATGTTTTATTGTCCACCTGATAACGTAGCTCTTTTTTAAAATTAGAAGTCTTAGCCAAAGGTTGCCTGGCAGAGAGCGCTAGTAGCTATAAGGTTGCTTATTTAAACCATTTTGTCTATTATTAGACCTAACGTATCTTTTTTTTATATAAAAATACTTTTAAAGGATTACAAGCATGGTTTATAAAATCAAATCAAATTATATTAAAATCGATCAATATAATAATAAACCGCATTTAAAATCGTTTAAAAAGTAATTTATTTTATATGGAAAGTGCTTGCGTTGAAACAAATACGAAAAAATGTAGAGCTTTGTATGCTACTCGCTTTAACGTATATGAATTATTCTTTTAAAAGAACAATTTTTTTACTGTATCGGGGTCTCAAAAAGTAATTCTTATTAATATAAAATTGATAATTGTTTAAGCTTATATTATTTTGCTTTAAAACAAAATGCCTTAAAAGTAACCTCACACAGGTCTTATATGATAAACTTTAAAGGGAAGCTACTTATTATTCAAACTTTGTACAATTTTATTATCTGTACCGTCTCCCTCCAGAATAATTATATCTGTTGTGTTTTGGATATGTAAATATGTATAACATACTAGCTTTCCCTTTAAGAGAACTATCCAATGATTATGATTTAATAACTATTATTTTTAAGTCCGAAGTATATCCTATGCGGAGTTGTTATTTTAATTTAATATAATTGTGTTTACATAACTGTTTATGTATATTTTGGTAATCTCTCATATACTCTGCGAATGAAAGTTACTTGTATATTTGCGCTCTCCTGCATAGTTGGTTAGTCTTTGTTGCGATGGGCCGCCATGTACGTTCGTTCGGAGTTCAAGGGAAAACTATTTATCACCAAATTTGACGTGAGGCTTGCCGTAATATATCATTGAAAATCGCATTGAAATCTGTTAAGCAGTTTCGAAATTCTTCGTTCAGCATGTATAGATGTCCAAGTCCTAAATTAAATTTGCTCTGTTCGACTGAAAACTTGTACTAGTATGTAGCAAAATGTTAGTTAATATCGCATTCCGAGACCAAATTATATCACTTGTTCGTGAAAACATGTGCATATAAAGACCATAATCCAGTTTAAATGAAATTTGGAAATAACTTTTGTGTACTCTTTATTGAATATATAATATGTATCCACTATTATAAAAGGATTTCAAATGCCGTATATGGAGTATATACTTGAGAAAATTCAATAATTTTCTTATCTTAAAATATGGTAAACGTAGAGATTTGTTTAAAGCTTAAAGATAAATAATACACGTCGCCCGTAACTACCCATGCATTTTGGTTTTGCGATGAGCCCACGCTTTCCATTTCAATCATTTACTTGGTCAAGACTTCCTAAGTATTACCTTTATGAAGCGTATTTTGTTTTATTATTGTTTATGTACTCACACAAATGCCTAATACAAAAATAAGATGATTCTCATAGGGTATACAACGTAAGTACAAAGTTGCATTAAAGCTGCTTATTTATATAATAGGAAGGGACTGCATTCGTGTGCGGTGGCAGTACTATTAGAAATAGCCGCGGAGAATATTGATTTCTAGTTATTTTGCATCTTCCACTAGCGCTGAGATAGATTATCACAATTATACGAAACTAGTTTTGCTTTACCAGGGAAAGATGATGGAATTACAGCTGTGATATTAACGTTCATGATAATTTATAATACAAACTCAAAGAATTCGATATTATTGTTTTTAATTTTATAGGAAAGCAGCGTCGATTTTGATGGAAAAATAAGATTCAAAATGTATTACTAAAATGTAAATTTAATGATACCTAAGTCTATCACCGAAACTTATCATATTTTCTCCTATAACTAAGTTTACATTTTTGGAAGATATTTGTGATTATTTTAATTGAAGCAATCTGAAGCACTGAACCTTATTAATGAGTGTGATTTAATTTAATAGGCGCGCACTGATGCGTACCTTCTAACTCTTAATATAAGCAATAAATGTGAATATGCATCTGCATCTAAATATAGCTCGAGGGGAGCAGGAAGTAATGTTGCATACAAAGTACGATTCACAATGCATCGTATTTTCTTACTAACGCTTATTCATGTATATTCCTGCATACATTATTTGCATATTATAAGAGCCACTTATTTTATAGAATTTCTTTATTTGCTTAGCGGTCTGAAGTGGTTGACTGAAACTCTTATGTGGGTCGAGAGTTGACTTAAGAATTCGAGGGATTACAAATGAGTATGCCTATAGGTGACTTTAATATTTGTTATTTTTATGCAAAACGTCGTTAGTTAAACGTCCAAAGACTTTTATATAATATTTTATGAAAAACGCCTTTCCGGGAAGTGGTAAAATTTGCATATTATTGCACCATTTGCATGCATACTCTGATGGTATCGCAAAAAATATGTAAAACAGGTATTGTTTATTGAAAACATAAAAGCTAATTTCCTCGGAATCTCCGATTTGAGCTTAGATAATAACTGTCATGAAATTGATTTATCAGCCAATAAAACGGTCGTAGGATATTTAAAACGTGTTTTTAAATAAATTATTGGGGAAAATTTTACGTGAAAGGGTGAATGTGTTTTATTAATTTTTAGGGAGGAAGAAAAATAAAAAATATTACTATTGTGGGGATTGTCGGATAAGCCGGCAAGCGGTCGCATGTGACGGGCGAGGGTCGGTCCAATTCTGCTTGTTTGCCTTCCGAGTAAGCGACGATCGTCCTCATAGTGGAATAACTACGCTGAGGTGGTGGGCTCCATCGAGCTCTTGTATGCCATTCGTTAACAGCAGCAATCCAACTCACGCAGAATACAGTCACACCGGCCAACAAAAATTTCGTCACTCTTACAAACTTTCGTGTTGAACACATTTTTAAATTAGGTAGCAAACTTTAAGGACTACACCTTCGGCAGCATAACGAAGTGCTGTCACGGGCGAGCGCTGTGCGCATGCGCTCCGGTTGCGCTACCATGGCGAACTGCGCCGGATCAGCTGATAGTGTATCAACAATTCGTCCCTTACGGCTAATCGTTCTAAACGCGAGGCAGGGAAATCTAGTTTTCTATACGAGTTCTGAGTTGCGATTCAAAGTTTGTTATGTGACGCTTATTTCTGCACGTACAAAAACGTAGGCAGATGCAATCTCACGCGGAACAAGAAATTTTATGGTGAAGTGTCTAGACTCGTCCACCTGGCTATTTGTCTAATTGCGTAAGATCGATTATAGACGGCTGGTTCTATAATTGTTAGGTTTACCGCAGCCACAGGCCTACGTGGATTATTTCAACGATGGCAGCCTCGCTTTGCATATCGGCGCTAATCTGATTAATCCAGTTCGTCCTGTGACTAATGAATTAATTGGAAACAATGAACATGTTGAAATTCTCGTGTATTTTTACAGCATTGCCCTATTTGTTTTTTGATATTTACAATTTGTTTATCGCAATTCTAGTAATGTTTTATTCTATGAAATTAATGCATATCAGCTAAAGTTCACATCACACTCTAGGTTGAGTTACAAAGCTCGTCGTCGAACTGTTCTTATGAAATTCTCCAAAGAGTATAAAAATAGTTAGAATTGTTATTTTAGAAAGATACACTGTAGGCAAATTTACATCAACTGTAAAAATAATACTTGGCTGTGTTGATAAAAGTATAAATTAATTTAAAAATGCAGTTTTTGAAATTTCAGTATACAACTCGTCGTAGAGTCGTAAGTTGGCGATGTTTCGCGAAAAGAAACTGCTAAATATGAATCTCGTTTATATTTCTGAGTGGTCTTTAATTTTTTGCCCCGTTTAAAACAATTATGATGAATATACATTCGCGGTTACAAAGGCGGTAGATAATGTCGTTGTACGCTCATAAATTACTTAAGACAATTTAATATACACATCAAGACTTAAACGCTTTTTCAATAGCTCCAGATTACATCTGAGCGTATTAATTTGATACGAACAGCCACTGTGTAATTGTGGACTGTAGCTTTGTGAAGTATTGACGATCATTTTATTGTTACATAGCTGTTTTATACGGGACACAGGTGTTTTATGTTAAAGGGCGACCCCCTTTTAATGGAGTAATTGGGCCAAGCGACGAACATAGCGCATAAGCATAGAGAATAATTAGTAATGAATAGATTTATGCCCATTTTCAGAAACGGTTTTATGCAATAATAACGCAATGGACGAAAACAAATGTCATTCTTACATGCACGTGTAACACCAACTGAGTTTTATAATAACCACTGAGAGTCAGCAAATTGAGTAGTATTTAAATTTTTAGTGTTAAATTTATATGCGACTTAATTAACGAATATTCTTTGACGAAACCTTGAAATAATACTACATTATAATTAATTGAAAATATACTTTTAATTTTTTTCCTTATAAGTATACAAACACAAAATAAGAAAAATATTTTGATGCAAGTCTCATAATTTTAATATTCCGTGAATAACTGACAAATAATTAACTGGAATGAGCATCAGTAAGCTTAGGTATATTTAACAAGCGATTACGCTAATTTTGAGTTATTAACTTTTGTTCTCGCATCGAAGCTCGATGAAGGATAAAATTGCTTCCTGTGGGTTAAAGCCTGTTCCACAAACAAGCCAATTGTTATTTTGCGGTTTCTGCTCATTTATTTTTAAGTATCAGACGACTTAAATTTATTTACATTTTCCGATAAAATGTGACGTACATTTTAATCCTTTTGTTTGGTTACTCGCTGAAATAATTACATGGACACAAAATTAATGGTGTAATTAGTATGGCAAATAGTATTAAGACATAACTGTATTAAGTTTTTTATTTTTTACTTTTTTTTATTTTCAAACTCCAACTTTTACTATAGCGATTTTTACTATATTCGATTTCCGTCAAGCTATGATTATCAAAAAAAGTTTACGATTTTTGTTCTCTTTGTAACATTACGTATGGCATTTTTGATCTGAAACACTGACATTATCAGCGTACCAGCTAATGCGTTAAAATAAATATTAGAAAAGCAATACAAAGTGAATGTGACAGGCTACACGGTTTGTCGAATAGAAATGCAGTCTTTATCGAAGCACGAGCATCTTGTTCGTTAGTCCCAAGCGTTAGGTCGACTATTGAACCCTCTATCGGTGTTAGACCCTTACTTAGGTACCAATATTCGTTATTAATACTCTGAGCGAACTGTTAGCCCATAGACAACAATGTATTTTCTTCTATAATTTATGGTTTTCAAACCTTATTTTTAATAATGTTTATGTATTTTTGTAATTTAATACTTTCTTATAATGTATGGATAAATAATTCGAAATTGAAGAATGCATGATTTTTGAAAATAAGAACGTATCTTCTTGTATTTATTAATAATATATTATTTATATATTTTTTATATATTGGAAAATAATGATGTTTTTTGGAGTTAATATCAAGAAAAATATAACTGTCAACAATATACGCATTAGATTCTATTATAAATTCTTAAAGTAGTCTTGAGCAGATTGTTGCGCATATTGCATGATCATGCGAACTTCAAGAATACTAACCGTATTCTGTGCATACCGGAATGAGTAAAAACATATCTTCGCGAATAGGTCTGGCTTTGCCGACAACAGCATGCTAAAAGCATTGTTTATCTTCTTCAAGTCCAAAGCGACAGCCTTCTATGACTTTATTAGCCTTTACTGTATAGGTTCCATTGGCCATGTCCTGTCAAGAGCTTTATACTCTTGTTAATTAACGCATCCACCTTCGTGTGACCGTAATTGATGTCGGTGTAAAAGAGTAATCAGGATTTTTATACCCTATTTCTACCAGTGGTGTGGGTTTATGTCTGGTAATGGTAGGTTCGTTCGAGCTCGAGATGGATTACCTACTGTTCGGACGTGTTAATTTAAGTTTCGTGTCGGATTTTTTATATAAAAAGTCTAATTATAGTTATATACCTGAATGGTTATATGCACTTAAATAAAGGTGATCATGAGAGCGTGAATGGGTATCATTAAAGAAATTATGCTTTTTGCCTTTTTATGATTGAAGGTATAGATAGAGTTTATAACTCGTAAGTGCCAGAGCTTTGATATGTTTTGAAATGAATTCGGTTTTAAGAGGACGGTTAAAAATCTATAAATTGTCTGTGAAACAAAGTTGTAGTTTGTAAATCATGTACAGGGGCTCATCAAGATTATTACATGGAATTTATGATACGTCTAAGTGATTTCTCGGGAAAGTCGTGTAGTTTATATGGTCGTAGTTTTAAAATAAAAGCCTTCATAAAGAGTAGCAGAGAGGTTAAAAGAGAGAATGCCCTGTGGTCAATATAAATTGAATCTACAATGCGGTATTGAGTGGTCGTTACAGTGATATGTGAGAGTGCGTATAATGGATAACATTTCTACACTTTTTCCACTTTGGTCTTATGATGATTTTTTGGTATAATTAAAAATTAATTTCTTTAATATTTTAAATTTTAGATAATTTTAACTATAAACATTGATTTTCCTCAAGTAAATACCACAACGATAAAATTTAAAATAATTATTCTATTCTTACGTGGTGGCAAACTAAATCTATTTAAATCCCTTTGTCATAATAAACGGCTAACTTGCATATTAAGATATTCGGAGAAAAAAAAGATTTAAACAAAAAATTAAAAAAAATTATTCATTAATTATAATTGTTTATTTTGATTTCTCCTATAGAATTAAACTGTTAACACCTTATTTACCTCCGTAAATAATTTTTGATTGCGAGAATCCTTGTAACATAAGTGGAAAATACCAGTTTTAATAAATCGCAGTCGCAATCTCAATAAACCAATTTGCGACGGGTCCCGATTCTTACGATACTTCCATACATTACATGCTTTTGTTTCGGCTGTACAAACTTACATATATACGAGACAGATCGGCAAAGCCTAAGGATTCGCTTAAGGGCCACATATCACTGACACACCGGACATTACCATTTATAGCTTATCGTGATTAAAATGGCGTTCCACTAATTGTTTCATTAGAGCGTAACGAATGTGATAACTGAATATAGGTGGAACTTGTAGTAATCAAGTGTCGTTTACTGTGATAATAATTGTGTGATTTCATAATTGCATTGATCAAGTGATTAATCTTTCTTGTATGTAGGTGTGTACGTTTGTTACCCTTTCACGAAAAAACTAGTGAACCGATTATGATGAAACTTGGTATACATATAGGTAAGGGTTAACATATTTAACTACTTTTAATCACGGAGTTGCCACGCATTGCCATTTGCCAGACCCCCGCGAAACTTCTGATCCCATCCGGCTAGTAAATGATAAATTTAGGGGAGGTAGTATCATATGTCGGTTTATAGGATAATTGATAAATACTTATAAATCTTAACTATGGTAATATTTTTAAGATTTTTTCAATGTTCAAATAGGGAATTGTTAATATAGTTCCAAAGCTTTCATTATAAATCGTAAACGATTCCATAAATATAAATCCGATACGGACTTTTAAGAAAAATTATATTAACGAACAGTATAATAAGTAATGGTTACGCATCACGTGATATTAAATATCAAGAAATCTAGACATATTTAACAGTAATAAAAAGATATTGTTCTAGTGTGATCTTTATTGTAAGTACTTTGATATCCTAGAATTCAAAACAAGTCTATCTCAACTTAAGCTTTCTCATATTACCCAGTCCTATTTATACAAGAATTACATTAAGTAGCAATTAGTACGTGGGAAGCTACAACAATGACGTCGAATCCTATTTTATGTTACAGTTAACGTGAATGTTGAACGTGCGATCGGTCTAATTGCAACGCATACAAGAGACTTTATTTTCCTTACTGTATATTATGTTTACTGTAACTCGAAAGCTTATTTAAAAAATTACATAACTACGAAGAAAACGCGCTTGTTTATTTAAAATTACAAGATTTATGTCATGTTTTAGTCTCAAATTACGTGATTTCAGAGAAAATATGTGACTTGTAAGACAACAATTTGTAAGTACGATAATGGGACGAAAAAAGTAAATTAATGGGTTTAGCACAAGAAATATAAAAATAATGTGTGCAAAAAGCTGATAATTTAAAGCCCGTTAACATGATGGATGTACCTACGTATAGGAGAGCAAGAAGTTGCGGAATCAAATTGTTGGTACGTAATCAAGTACAATGGACAAAAAGCTTAATGGTTATAAGGGTCCAGCGTAGTGCATAATTTATACCTACTCTTGTAAAGATTTCATGTATTACCTAGCAGAGCCCCGCGATTTCATTCGCATATATCCGTTTTCCCCGGTTCCGTGGGAATTGATCAAAATCTTTTCTTATCGGATATCTACGTCATAACATGTACCTGCATGCCAAATTTTAGCCTGATCTAGATTACTAGGTCAGTCAGTCAACCTTTGAATTTTATATGGATAGAATGTGCAATTTTTATTGTCTTGCGTCAAGATTGTAAAAATCGGGTACGACAAATATGATACTTCGAAAAATGATATTGCACGGGTATAACTTTATAAATGTAAAAGAAATAATTCAAGAGAAACGTTTAAAAGCACGTTGGGTAGCGTAAACTTTTGATAGGCTTATCATTTGCTGCGAGGTATCTCACAGCTTAATGCCCATAGTTGTTGTTAGATGCGCTTCTTATTGCAATATCCTGAAATCAAAACAGGAATTCTCATTCTAGCTATAGCACTGTTTTTAAAAAAAGAGTTGAAGGTTCTTTTAAATATATTTCAGTAATAATTACGTTTTAAAAAAAAATCATTCTTCATTTTTTTAATGAAACGTTCAGGTGGATGTAGTAAAACAAATGATTATTAATTAAAGATTGTCGTGTACCGTGTCGATATTATGCAACTTAAGCAATGTATATTTATTCAGTCTGTGTAATAATCGTCCCCATCAGTGGAACACGTCTGTTGTAGATAATATCAGGTGCTCTAATATGTTACGATGTTTTCCATTGCAATCCTTATTTAGATCCAGTTCTGCTAAGATTAATTGTCTTGACGTCTTAGCTTATAAATATGTGTAGGACTAAATGTCGCATGTAAGAATGAAATGTTTTGTGATTAGCTAAGCTTTTTTATATGAAAAGTATTTTATACTTGTATTATGAGGTACAATGTAGATCGTTTTAACTACTGTACGTATCCTATACGTTCTATGTACCTACAATTCTATAGCAGGCAAATTTCCTCTTGATGATTTATAAAAGGGTAAGTTTATAAATCATTAGATACTTTCAGTGTTGATTGTACACGTTATTATTAAATGACCATCAAGAAATTTACATACGCCATTGAAGACACGTCCTTTATTATTTATTTCTGTCATAGCTTTATTAAAATCTTAATTAATAGGTTCCTCCCACAAGGTCTTCATTTATTATTCGCGCGAGCGCTAATATTATTGCCAATTGATTGATCAAGCTTCTTTATACAGGCTTTAATTAAATATTTATAGATAGCTTCCCCACTAATGAACCAATAAATTATATTACGTCGATGGACCTAAACTTGGGATGAAGTTTATAACCAATTTTGCATTACCCCGCAAAATTCTTACAATTATGTTTCAAAATGCATTGAAGAGTCCTTTTCATATCTACTCAAATCGTATGTATATAAATAATATTTATAAGATAAAATAAGTACATTCATAATATGGTTATTTATAGAACCTTCCCGTTTCTTGGCGGCTGTTGAACTTCCTTACTAAAGGGAAGCCACTTTTTATCCGGACTCACTCTTGCGTAACTTGCCACCCGATAGTTCAACTTTTTATTCTAATTCTTCCATAAACGGGTTCCTGGTTACAAATGCTTGTATTTCTCTTAGAAACAGAATAAGCTTTATATTTATACTCAGACGGAATACTGAAAGAATGTCAACAAATTGGTATTATTCCAGAAATCGCTTAGAAGTTTTTATGCGCTTCACGTTATTTATTTGTCACGCCTTTCTTATGGGATGTAGAAAATAATATCGTAGAATAAAGGTATTGAACTTAAGTATTTCATTGTGTTATAATATAATTGTGTGGTCGTGTGTTTAATAATTTAATTCTTAAATGGCAAATTGCCGTTATAATTTTATAAATACGACAATCCTTTCTCTATCTTTCCAGTATGTTGTAAACTAAACACGTCAAAACACTGGGCCTATCATTTATAAAATATAAATATTCACAGGACATAAAATAATGATAAGAATAAGTTATTTTTAGCACGGACTCGGTACAAATTAGCTGTTATGGCTTTAGGCAACGCGATGCAGACACTGCGTTTGAAATATGTTGCCATTGTAAGGCACTTGTTGAATAAATATTTTACTTGAAGTACCACCCAGGCGCTCCACATTCATAGCTAGAAGAATAAATATTTTACTTGAAGTACCACCCAGGCGCTCCACATTCATAGCTAGAATGATTGATCTGAATGGCACTATTGAATATTAAACAATAATGGTACAGGCAGCTTATGTATGCGGCAAAATGTCGTGGATGCTTGTTTTGCTTTATTTAAGTCTCTTAGGTTTTATCTATTTTCATGATTTACTGCCAATATTAAGCTTAAATTTATTGAACAATTTTCTTTATTGACAAGTTAAGTTAAAGATATTTATGAACTAAATGAATGTAAGGCACATTAAGGATTCCTCGTTACCTTCTCTCCGCGGTTTTTACCTTACTCAAAATGTTTTATTATGTCACCAGACGTGTTAAATTAAATGTAAAATGAGTATTTACGATTAAACCCTTCCTTTGATTCCTCATAAATCCCTCGTATTATACGTAATGCCCGAATTAATAACATTGTCCATAATAAATAAAAGGATGCGGTTGAATCGGTTTATCCTTATTAAGAACACGCGTGAAGTTGTTTGTTGCCATTTTACTGTTTGCTTTATTTTCCCTTCTAAATATTTAATGTAACAAAGTGTAAAGTATTTGTAAGTAGAAAAATAACAAGGAATCGCTTCTTAATTGTATCGATCACGAGACAATACGAAACGCCGCGCTTCGAACAAAAAGAAATAAACTGTATCAGCCGAAAAAGGCTTACGTTCTATTGAAACTGCCTTTGTGTTTAATATTAATGTTATAATTTCCAGTAACATTGAACATCATTAAATAAATCGATGGACGGCGCCTTTCCATTTATAAGGCTTATGAATACGCATAGAGCGTCGTTGTACAAGTATGAGTTTAAAGCCTGGGAGGTGACCGCAGGAGACCTGCTACGTTACACTATTATGGTCATATGCCATATATTTGCGTCATCTTCATATGTCGTTTGTTATAATAAAAGCGTTGTTACGAGTTATTAAAATATGTTTGCTTTCGCTTAGTGGTAATTTGATCGTTTAAAGAACAAAGGGTGGATATGATTTTGTTGTTTAACACTAAGATTTAGTATGTTGAAGTTATTTACACTTAATTTGCATTTTTTCTTTTAATTATATGTGATCACAATTTTTTTTGAGATAGTGTAATGGTTAAATAATAACCATTATAGATCTTCTAGAAACGGAACACTTAAAAAAGTTATACCTTTTTCTAAAAAGTAAAAGTAGATAGCATTGTACGGATCAGTAATCGTTTTTCAAAGCCATTCTCAGCCAAAAAAGTTAATCAACCCCAATGACTTGTTACATTTCGATAATCAACTGACCTTATTTTTTGAGGAAAAAATATTGTTTACTGCTACCACAATATATAAATATTATTATATTTAAAAGTATTAAGGCATTTAAAATAAAATGAAATTTGAAAAACATTTCATTATACCTATTTTTTTATAATTTGAACGTTACACACTCAGATAATATTTTAAAAGCGAGAAAAACAACTGAGCAAATACAGGATTTAAATTACTGTAAAATCTATTTCAATGAAATTTAATTAAAATATCGCAATGCAAGCTGCAACTGCCACTCAAACTTATAATGAATCACATGATATGAAATGCCTGCTCCAATTACATTGGTTTACTTATTGGTCATACAACTAGTTGGTGTGTGTCAATCAGATGTTTTTGCTCGTGGCGTAATTACAGGTCATAAATCGTCATTGTTGACGCGCTTGATGTATGCGAAATGTGGAGCGCGTAACTAATGGAGCGAAATCCGTGCAGATAGTTATTGCATGGAATATGATATAAATATGATATGTAAGAATAAACAAATTAGATACTAATGATAATAAACATCACGAATTTCTAAGCTGATATTGAATTATTTCATTATTAATTGTGCACCGCAGTTCACCCGCGTATATCTCCCATTCTTGTGAGACTTTCGGGTTCAAAGCTATATTTAATTTTTTCTCGAGTCTTAAACTATCTCTGTACAGAGTTTCATCCAAATCGGTTCAGTGGTTTAGGCGTGAAGATGAGACAGATATATAGTCACTGTCCAATATGAAATGATATTTAAGCAGCTCTTAAAGCTAAGCAGAAGTATATGAGGATACATGTAGAAATAAAAATTAGATAAGAATTAGAAACTTCATAAAATTCTAGAATATTTTTTTCTTTAAGTAGGAGGGACGTTTAGTCACCCAAAAAGTGTTGAAACTTTATCCTTACACTAGCTTTTGCCCGCGGCTTCGCACGCGTAGACTACAAAATTAACATAGTTGTTATGAAAAATGTGTAATAAGTAAATGTAATAAGTATTTAAATTACATGCTCGTCTTTATAAATAAC
>LQNK01000404.1:333748-350235 GCA_001586405.1 Phoebis sennae
AAAAATATTGATTTGCCTTCTGTATCCCTTATATTAACGCCCTGTATTAAAATTTTCCGAATATATTCAATGTACAAATTCTGACTTGCTACGATTTTATTATATGTATTGATGATGATTATGATACGGTTTGCAATAAAGATTTATGTTTTTAAAACAAAAAAATGTGTACATTAGGGCATTCATCGGTCCAGTGACATGTAACGCAAAGAGGACACTTAGCGAAGCTTTTTCTTTGTACATTGATATGGATGGGTTAACAACCGTTAAAAGATAGCTATACTTAAAAGTATTTTCAAGTTAGAAGCTTAAACACATAAAGATAAAGCGTAAGAAAGCAGCGTAAAATAGTCGTTTGGTGTCACAATGTGACGTTAAGTATTTTTAATGTTAGCATACTTACGTAAAAGATATTGAATTTGTCTTGTTCTCGCGTAAATCATTGTAGACTAATCAAATCTATACCTACAATCTAATCAGAATAGCCACATTGTAACATGAATCTTTAATGTTACAATGTGGCTATAGGGATTATATGGGTATCTACAAAGTTAACCATTATATCCGTCGAGAAATAGACAAGAGGACTCTATTAAGGCCCCTCTACACATCAGCAGACGCATACGCGGACGTCATCTGTCGATGGATGGCGGAAGCATCGGCAGATATAAATTACCTAATCACTACGGCTGTCTACAAATAGACATATTACCTCGTCTTCGCGTCGGCGGACGATTTCGGCAGATGACGTCCGTATATGCTTGTGATGATGTGTAGAGGGGACTTCACCCGCATACACTAATTGACAACAGTTTTACATGTCCATGCAATTTTTTGTGCCCTGCCTCGTTTTACGTCGAATTTTGCATTCATTTACATTAATTGATACTCCACATCTATATAGATACAAACTTAGATGAACGAAAATAAAAACAAGAACACAAAGGTATAATTAATATATGTATAAGAAATAAAGTTATTAATGGATATTATAAAAATAAAAGATCACTGGTTAGTCGCAGGAACCTAAAAACTGCATGCTTCATAAATAGATATGTTCATATGTGTTATTGATAGGTCCACTTTTTAATGTTAATCGGTAAGTATTTACAATTAATTGAACGTGTACTTACTAATTGAATATTGTATGATAATATTGCTGGTTTGGATGAATGCTCTAGGTGTTTTTATTGCGAATTAAACTATCTATGTACGTACAAATGTAAAATATTTAGCTAATTTGCATTTAGCTATATGTATGTACCTATACTCATATTTTCATGCACTTACTTATTAACCACTTCAAATGAAAACACTACAATCCTTTATAGTAGTTATATAAAAATCCCTTAAGTATAGCACAGATAATATAATTCTATACTAGTAGTAGCCTATAGTTGTCTGTTTTGTCTTTAATATAATGATTGTATTAACTATATCGGAAAGCAATGCTCCATTAACGAGAAAAACGTACTCACAAGAAGAGATAATTTGACACGTCCAGACAGATGGACAGACGTGCTTATCGTACGACATAAAGCAATAGCATTAATCTTGGATGACAGCTCAATTATCTTACTCAAGAGCAGGAGTTACCAACCAGGTCACAAGGCAACTGCGGGGGCGTAGGCCTTAGAGAGATATTGAGGGGGGCAGCGAAAATTTAATACATTACAGTGTATAATTGTATATTCATATACATCAATTTATAATTTATAAAACTAATTAATAATTATTACTACGTTCACGCGTTCACTATCATGTTGATGCATTCTGTTGAGCATTGTTTTAATGGCCGAACGTCGTGAATCGCAGTTGATACAGATAAAAAATATTTAATTACTTTGTTAAATTTTAAAATAATTTATTTTTTATCCACCTGAAAAAAAAATATTTATAGTCCTTGTGCCTCAACAAAAAAAGGTTGGGAATCCCGGCTTTGGAGCATATTGCACCAAGCTTTTGATTTGTATTGCACCCTTCGTGATACAATTACTTTATGTCAGAGCGCCGTCAGCTTTATACCATTCCGAGCACTTTTATTCTCTTTCTATTCCATTGTAATTTAAAATGCTATATACTATCGAACGGCGCGTTTTATGTCTATAACTTAATTAGAATTGATAATGAAAGGGTCATTTCTTTTATAACTTACTATCTTCCCGTGGCGTTAATTCCGTTCATTATCTTTATTTTATCACTCGGGTAGAAGGGGACCTCAATTTATTAGTCTAAATCAGTATAAAACATGTCACCCGATATGCGATTTACGATGCGATTACGGCTACTATAAGTGGTCGCAGAAGTTGGTGTATAGGTAATATTGATAACTATCGATTGAAATATCGAATTAGTATTCATTTAAATTTAATTGGCCTTAATAAGTTGCGTTAAGATTATTTTAATACGTATACTTTTATGAAGTCAATAACAATATAGATTTGACATTATCGAAATTATTATAAAAAAGGTTTTCCAAAAGCAAGATTATTTATATATTTTACTTTTTATTATATGATGTCGATGTTGCAATGCTACTAATAATTTATCGATATTTTATCTTGATTTTGATTGCTGCTTTATACAACAATTTTCATTAGACAATGCAAATGTAGTGATGATAGTAAACCTGCATAGTTTTTTGTGCAAATCCACCGATTCTTATACCTTCACATTATATAATTCTATATTTAGAGTTTATGCTATGTCTGCAATGGAGAGCTTTAATTAATTTGATCGATAGATTTGAGTTTGTTATTCATTAATTACTAGCTGTGCGCCGCGATTTCAACCGAGGATATTTACCTTACCGGTGGAATTATCTATCCTATGATCTTTTTCGGGTTTAAAATAAATTTCTATTCCAACAATCTCTATACAAAATTTCATCGTAATCGGTTCAGGGGTTTAGCGTGAAGACAAACATACAGACCGAGATACTTTCGCATTTTTAAAGTTAAGTAAGGGGAAAGGAAGTAAGGAGAAGGATAATAAAGATAAGGATTTAAAAGTTAATAAAAAGGCAGTTGATGAGTTACAATTCCGAACTGATTGTGACTTACAAATTATTATTTATTATACACGTGTCTATCGCCTGGTATTGTATTTCACGACCTCTATTATAAAACGTCCTTATTCACAAACATCGAACCCGGTTCTTGTTTCATCCAAGACTATGTTAACATTTCATACGTACCAGTACAAGAAAGTTCTAAATGAAATCATAGATGGCGCTGATATTAATTTAGTTCCAAATTCTGAATATGTATTACAAAATTAATATATTATTTGATTCCTTAAGCAATAATTATTAAAACAGCATTTTTATAATGAAAACTTTGTTTTCTTACTTATTTAGAAGTGCAATTGTATATGTGAGAAAACAAGTTAAACATTTCAAAATTGGAGTAGTTAAATTTTGTATTTATATTACTTTTGTGATATTATTTTTTTATGATACAGAGTTAAAAATACCATCATAAAATGTCATTAAATAAATAAATAAATATATTTTCTTTGTTTGTGTTTGCTACATGTCAGCTCGAAACAAACGTTTCTAATATTTGACAACATATTTTATAAAACACAATAACATCTTAATGTACCCGACTAATGTCTTCAGGTGGCACATTCAAACTTAATTTCGCGTGAGGTAGATATAAATACTAAGTCTTAAACAGCGAGCCCATTATTTGCACGTGGTTTTAGGGCGAGCTTCTAGAGCAAGTACGGTCAGAAAATACAACTCTCGGTCCCTTTTATTTCCTTAGTAATTGCGTATTTATAGTTTGAACGTGTGATGGGGAGTTAAGCCCACTGCTTTGAATTGGTATGTGTACTATTTATTTATATTATTCAACGCTTGTTACATTATCGAAAACTACAAACTCGCATTTAGATGGTTTTCAGGCCACACGAATCTTGACTTTGAGCTTACAATAAACAAGGTATTCCGTATTTGATGTAAGGAATATAGGTATCCTTTCTTTCTACAAGTTTTTCTTTATTGGAATTTTGCTAACCCTACAGTACGGTGAACGGTTGCACGACTGAATTTATGCTGATTTTATCACCGCTATATGTGCGAATGAAGTCTCGAAGGAATATCTCTACGCATACTGAACAATCGAATAAGTATTCTTAAGTGACAATACGCATGACCTACTTTTTTACACTATTAGATAGATAGATCTTATCAAAAAATACGTTAATATTCTTTCCTAGAACAGCCCATAATAATAAAACGTAATAATAAAATTTTCTGATGTGCTTTGAACTGAAAATGACAGCCTTTTCCGATCGATGCTCCGCAGGCAACGAACTTTATTATCTTTTTTATTACATACTTTATCACACCTAGCTGCTGAATATAAAATTTGCTATTATATTAATCTATAATCAATATCTCTGTTGTAATCACGATAAATTGGAGAAGATAAATTTTGAACATTTCATAGGAACAAGGTACCTACATAAATACTGTAATAATAATATTTTTTTTTATAGTTCCATTGAGACACAAAATTTCAAAAATTATATTTATATAAGTGTTGGAATTTCGACCAAAACACACATCCATTTGTATTTTTCTACATTTGTCAAATTAATGAGTAGGATACTGTTTCTTTGTTTTATAACACAAAAGCTTTCAAACAATGCTTGAATTACTCCGACAATTGTATTTATCAATTCGGTCTTACCATTTATATATAGATTTATTGTGTAAATTAACTCTTTTATAAAGAAAATGACTTGACAAATAAGACTATTTGTCTCATCACCTGCCAATGCCCAATAAAATAAAACAGAGAATGAAAAATAAAAATATGGCCATCGACAAGCGTACACGTACTAAAACGACTTATATAAAGGATAAATGTGCCATTCTTCAATTTAACTTAATAGGATTATATATAGCTTACTTTTCCCGGAAATCGCACAGGAACGGGTTATATACGCGGGTGAAACCGGCGGACACAGCTGGTTGCTGATAAACCTAATCCTTCTTTTTCTCTTAGTTAATTCCAAAACCCGATAAGCAGAATTATGCCAATGTTTAGTATGTTTTGAGAGAGTCTCTTTGTCCCAGCAGATGATCAGCGTGAAGCAGTGCATGTGTTTTGAATGGTGAAGTGTGCCCGAACGCCTGTATTCCTATCCCATTCTCTACTAATTCCTAAAATTAATCCTCTCCTTATCCTCTCCCCTTCCTTCAAGCCGGTAAGGCATCTGCGACACTTTGATGTTGTAGATGTTTATGGGCTGCGCTCAGTCACGTGACATCAGGTGAACCGCATGCTCCGCTTGCCTGCTTTTGTATGATACAGCAGGTAAGCGGAGTACGCGCTTTAGCTGATAGTATTCTGCTATAGCATAAAATAAACCTAATTTCTCACGGTTTACAATTTAATCAATCCTTGTCATCAAACATCACAGTATAGGTAAGACGCCTCGTTAATGTATTTTATGGGAAAAGTTATTCTGCCAGGCCATTATTAAGTTTTTTTTATGATAAGTCGTAAAAGTCCGAACGACTGAGTACTATTTACGAAGATCGATTTTTCTATTTCCATGCAAAATCTTACGAGAATATAAACGCAAATGGGATATAAAATATCGAGTACCGAAAAAGACGTTTACGAAATCAAATATGGAAAATTCTTTGATGAGACGCGGCAAGTCCAGTAGAGTGAAATAAATTAAATCAAAGAGCTATCTGGCGGGTAGTTCGTAATGCTATTTCTATACTCTCGACTTGACTACCGCAGCTGTGACGTCACGTGAGCTTGATGAATTATTTAGTACGGAATGCTTCGTCAAGCATTGGAATTGTTTTCAAGCTCGCTCGCAAATAATTAGTCCCTGGTCTCGGGATGGTTGTGTATGTGATAGTAATTGATTTTTATGCAGGAGACCTGGTAGATGAGCTTATTATGTAACGAAAGCGAATGACGATTTGAGAAAATTAACTTCTACGAGATAATATGCGAGATACGAGACATAGCAATTGTTTTTAGATTAGTAGTGGCACGTACGATACCATATACATATTATAAAAGAAAAATAGTAGGTACATTGCTTTAATCGTTCAATTTTTGAGATTTATTATATTTAGATCTCCATAAATGGAACGATGATGAATGAAGTCAAATAAAAAAAGGAACATTTGTGTTCATTTTCACTAAATGATTCTTTTATATTGGTATATAAAAGCAAATTTTTAATTTGTGTCAAAAGCACAAGTTTTTCACTTCTGTATTGGATCATACCACTGATTCGGTAAACGGACTTAAAAACTCGAATGGTAAATAAATGAATGAGAGCAGCCCACCGCAAAATCCTTCTATGTGAATAGTTGATGAACGACCGACATCTGTTGTGGCTTTCGACGAAATTAATATCGACCGATATAGGATAGCAAAATCGTTCGCCATTCGTTCCCGCGATTCATTGCTCTGGTGGATTGTATTTGCTCTCGGAACTAAACAAGTCTAGCTTTTTATTTTATCGGTGAGCTCTCAATTTGTTTTTCACTTTTAGTTTCGCTGGACTGCCATCAGATGTATGTTTTAACTAGCTTTCCGCGTTCGCTCCTGTAGCTTAATGTTGTATTACCTATAATGCTACCTATACATAACATAAAAGTGTAGAAATGAAACTTCTGTACGTTAAAGATCTTTAAAAAATAATTAGCGAGGGATGTGACTACATCAATATAGAACCATAAACGTGGTTAGATTTTTTGTGTATCTGTCGTATGTTTGTGCGCGCATTTCAAGAAAACGATAATGATCGATTCAAAGGCGTTTTCACAGTTGTTTTTATTGTGTTTCAACTTAATATCTGGTGTATAAAATTTCTAATCCCGGACTTGTCGATGAAGTCGATTAATGGTCTATCTAACACAAAAATATTTTTCAAATCAGACCCGTAGTTAGCAGGTTCAAATAAACAAACAAACTCTTCGGGTTTATATTAATAGTACAAATTAGGAAGTAATGTAAATATTGAGAAGATACTTTATTATACATTTCGTATGATCGTGTCAAAATAATCATCATCATCATATTAACACTGAAAAACACCTGAACAAGGATATTGTACAAGTAAAAATCCATTTGTTCTCTACTGATTGCCATTCGATCCGCCGTTGTAGTAGTTAAAAGGAAAAACACAAAAAATATATACATTTTGTAATGATATATGTACTCAACGAGTGCGTAGATGTTAAGTCTAATGGTAATTCCCCCGTTGTCAACTATTGCTACCCTTCTTCTTTTAACTAACTTTTTGAAAACTTCGCGTATTCTTTGTGAAATGCTTTTCTAAAAAATCAATATTTAAAACAGCTTTATCTATACAATGCTTAAAGCATCTAAAATAATAAGTTTTGCAAAATAACAGTAATACTGATACAATAACCGTTTCGATGTAAAAAGTTATATTAATTAGAAATCGAGTTAATATCTGAAGGCACAGAAATTTTAATTAACTATAATCATTGCTCCACACTCTGCGGGGAAATTTCTCGGTTATTAGCTATAAGTATAACTCTGAGGAATTCGCTCATTATACACGTGCGTGTGCATAAATTAGCTTCATGGTAATATCGTCGTCATTTTCGATAAAAAACTCTAGCGATAAATTTGTTCTTAGTGGAAGTAAGACATAATATGAAAAGAAATCTTTTTGAATCTGAACTAGTCCATACTAAGGTAGCAAAGCCTTTAAAGCGCTTCTACTGAAATAAGATTGACCAACGTACTAGGTGAAGTTGTTAGTAATTACAGACAAGCAATACAGGTCTTAGGAAGCTTTATAGCTACACTATTATTTCTTGTATAAACTGTGTTTGAAAAAAAAACACTTTTTAATGCCGCGCATAAATATGGAATATTGATATAGTTTACGCTAAAAGAAGATAAAACTTTAATAATGCCTATAAAAACTAAAAGCATTCCCACACGCTAGGTCACGGTGAAGGGTCTCGCGAGCACTCTGAAACGAAAACGAACTCAGTAACAGCATCGAATTAATTAAGTGGATTTAACATGCTTTTGACCTACTTGGAAACAAATTAATAATTTCATGCGTTTAAAATTGTCGTTCATTACTTGGAGTTTTACGCTATTTGCTAGCGGCGTAACGTTTAAAACATCAGGTTAATAACGTTAATGTTTACATGATTATATTATGTGCACGCCAAATTGAAAACGAGCCGTAATCGCATTTGCATTGGTATTTACTATTTAGCGTTTATCAATATTGATCCGTGCTTGTGGCGTCCATTTTAAAATATTGATGATTTAATGCTTCTATCAAATCCCATTTGCGATGTATCCATCGTTGAATATTTATGAATAATAAAATTCATCTACACCGCCTACACACTGACAAAAGAAATACAAAGGTGAACAAGCCTTTTAAGTTATTTTGTAAGTACATATTACAGCAACTGGTCGTTTTAGCTACCTAAATAATAATATTTAGGAACATTTTTATACAAAATTAAAAAGCAAATAAAATGTTCATTATCTGTAGAAATTGGATTTAAATTATAATTACATTTAATTGAAAACCAAACCGAGAGATATGATGTGTGTGTAAAAAGCCTCATCCAATTTGTATTTACTGAAGTTTTACGAGAACTTCGTAAACTTACTTCAGTTATAAGCATCTGTTCTTTTACTATCCCACTTCTGAGTTGTTTAGCGAAGTTGCCGGCGTAAACTATGCTTAAGATGACAGTCATGCATTAATAAAATGCATAAGCAGTAGTCAGAGTTCTTTTGCACGTATAACTTAGGATATATTTTTGATCATAAATTTATAGAACAATTTGGAATAAAACATACTTTTAAGCGAGTGTGAAAAATAAGACAAGTTATTAAAATTTTCTGGTATCGTACGTTCCGATCGTGTTATTATTAAAAAGTTTTCCAACAGATATTAGACAGGTTAGAAAGCGATCACCATACGAAGGCAATCTTCGAAGAAAGCAAAACAATAGCATTCAATATTCATTACCAAATTCAGTGTTATGTCTCTTTTGTTCTAGAATTCTCCCATCTATACCTTAGTGCGAAAAGCGCAGAGCAAATAGTGAAAACGTGATGCAAGCTTTACGGATAGCAGAAGCGTGACCCAACTAACGTACATCCGATCCGGTATATGATGGCCTGGTATTGAGCTCGAAGATTGCAATTCGGCTTTGGCAGTAAACGTCTGACCATACATTTGAACCTATTCAATACGTGGCTTTGCGCACTGGAGCGGCGATATGCTACTCTACATCAAGTAATCAGAACTTAGGCAATGAATGTTTCAATTTTAAATGAGCCGCTATTGGAATATTATACATTAAAGTTAATGTTCCTAATGAAATAAGAATATTATAGGATATATAAACCTACGTTGAACGTTAATTATTTTTCTAATAAATATTAATTTTCCGAAAATGTACCTGGTAAAAAAATTTCCTTTTTTTACATTCCTTTCATATGAACAAAAGCGTATTTTTGTCTCTGAACAAAGTAACAATTTTAACAATTGATAATGATACGTCAATGAGAATTGTTTGTTTATAGTAATCACTTTGAGAATGTACAAAAATAATCGTAGAAGTTATTTTTAAGTTGTTTATATAGTTCAAACCAAGTTTATTGATTTGAATGAATCGATGTGACAACCAATGCTGAAAAAGTCCTTTATTTAATAAAGTCCTATTTAATCTCCTCCATTTAATCACAACATTGTTGTAGTTTTCTAATTTTTAAATAGCGTCACTACATATTGTAGAAGGCCTCTCTCTTCTCTCAATCTCCTAATATGTACTTGAAAGTACGCTTCATCGTTTAAACGGTGCACTATTGTGTCCAATATAACTGATGTACCCAGTTACATTGTATCATACACTCCCAATACCATTCACATTAATAAAAAAGTAAAGAGTATATTAATCATGAATTAAATCACCAAAACATTTATTAAAAACAAATTTCACTTCCAAGAAGACACCCGTTCGAATTCTGTATAATTAATTAGTGTTCTTTGACATACGAGACGTTCACAGCACTTCACAATTTGTTTGTATGCAATTACATTCCGAGTGCATCACAAACCATCATGTTATCTGCATAACTTAATTACTACAGATCTATGTAGGTGAATTGTTTCGTTCATTCACAGCTTCCAACAGATAGCTTGCATTATACGATTCAAGGCATTCGTGAGTCTGAATTCAGGCCGGCCGAGTATATTTAATGCTCTAGATTGTTAGGTATGTTGTCAACGGTCTATTTACAAGACAATTTGTGGTGGATTCTTTTCACGGGGGCTCTTGAATTTTTCAAATAGCAGGTAAGGTTTCGTTTTAGTCACTGACTAATTCAGGCAATTTATTGGCATATTGCTTCAATATTATGACACAGTTGTTAATGAAAAATTTTACACTTATATGCGGGTTAAATTTTGAGAAATATTTTAGGATAATTTTCGAGAAAACAACTTTTTTGAGAAAGTTTCATTCATCCATCCATCAAACAATATTTAAATATATTTTAAACTTCTTAAAATATGAGGTTGTTTAGAAGGGGTAATTTTACGTACCAAATTTGCAACAATTCCCTTCTGAACCTCATATGTTACGAACTCATTCTGATTATGTGAATACAAAAAGGCACACAATAATCGTTGGGTAACAATGGAGGCATCATACGTCAAGTTGTACCACAAGGATATCGTAAAATATAATATATTTGGTACGCGCCGAAACAGAAGCTAACAAAAGCTCAACTCTTATTGTGCTCTTTGCATTCAGATCAAACCGGCTGAAAACCTGTTAAAATTCATACACGCTTGATGGCTACGATTGATTCTGTTTTTCGGTTGTTTTTAATGTTTATACTGAAGACTTTCAAGAGTCCTTTCGTATCGATTTGAAATATTTCATATCATTATGAACTTAAAGATAAATTTTACAAAACATGATTTTATATTGTTTGGATAGCGGGATTTCTGTTCGGAAAATAAGAAAATTTTGTTCTAAATTTGTAGCCATTCATCATAAACAAGGCAGAAATGTAATAAATAATGGAAAAAATATTTGGGGCCGTTTCGGTGCAAAAAACATCAACAAATCGCTTCTCTGCATAAAAGTGATTGATGAGTGTGTTCTATTTCAATTATCGGAACAACATTTGATTTACTTTTAAGCAAGTTCAGGTAAATTTTGATTTATTTATTAATACCTAAATTGTGAGTGAGTTTGAACAAATGCGTCGATTTAAACAACGTAAATGTATAACATTAACGAAAATGTCCCTAGTTAGCTCATAATTTTGTTCCCATTTCATAATTTGTAAAGATGAAAACGAAGCGTTGGAGCAAACTTTTTAATTAATAAATGTTTAAGGAATATATAAATGGACTAAATGCTCTAATTTTATTCCTTTTGTAGTGCTTTATTTGTCTGTGATATTGAAAATTGTTTAAAATATATCCTATTAAGTCTATAATCAGTTGGAAGTTTAAGGTATGAATTATGTAATAAAGAATATATGGAAATTCTATTATTCAATTCACATTCTAGTACCTTTTTATGTTAAGTTCAGCGATATCTCTGTAACTGAATGAACTTTGTTACACCGGTCATTTACGTAGAGTTTTTAAAAATCATGTGCGATTTATATATTTATCATCAGATAATGTATTTAACAGAATATGACATAGAATAATAAATTTATGATTGAAGATATAACCGACGTTCAACAAAAACACATTTAATTAGATTTTGCAATTCATATTAGATGATGCTTTCAGATAAATCCTTAATGTTCGTTACAGAAAGGAAATTAAATACGCTTTTCCGGATCCAAGCCTTTCTCTTCGGCATTTTTTACAAACACAAAAATTGTAAGTGTATTTAAAACGTTCACCATCAATAAAATATGCTTTAAAAGCATTTTTTGTGGTATGACGACGGGCTTGAGACTTGACAGGGCGCCTGTCTGGTGTAGTATTCCTTTCAAGTTAGTAATATGAAATATATTAAATTCTAAGTGAATTCCCGGCCCTCTAGCAAAGTATGAAGCGTTCATTTTTGCTTTGATCATTTTCTTTAGATAGTGAGCAAGTTTCCATGTTTTATCAGAAAAATTGTGACTAAGGTTGTTATGCAAACCCATTTCTTTCTCTTTTGTTTACAAATGAGCTTAAAAAGAAAGATAAACATGTTGCGCAACATTCAAACGACATAAAGATGCAAACATGCAACTTGTCAACTAGTTATTTGTGTAAAAAGTAAGAAAGATATATAATTCAATTTTACTAATGTTCTATTCAAGTTAATATATGGTTGGTATTAAAAATGTAAAAAAAATAATTTCAGAATAAAGTTATATAAATATAATGAGATGAAAATTAGACATACGTTTAAAAAAGGCTATTGTTGAACGTATATATGTCTAATTTTCATTACTGGCTGAACAGAGTTTACAATATAAATGATCGCTTCATTTAGCGCGACTTATCCAGAGCTTTAATTAAAATTTTCTTTAGTTTTTCTTAGCTTCAGGGTTCATACATCAAAGTCAGTGTAGTTACTTTGATGCATAAAGAAAGGCGTTAAACAGGAAATTTATAATGATAAATCGTCCAGTAGGAGTTGATGTGGCTTAGAGCATTTTATCAACTGAATTTAAAGTATTTTCTTTAACATTAAACAATTTTAGAAATGAATGAGTTATCTTATATATAAAAATGAATCGAAAAATGTGTTGTTAAGCGCATAACTCAACAACGACTGGACCAATTTGGACAATTCTTTCTTTTAAATGTTCGTTGAAGTTCAAGCATGGTTTTTAAGGCGAGAAAAAATCGAATTGCCGGGTCCACGCGAGCGAAGCCGCGGGCGGAAAGCTAGTAATATTATAAATGTGAAACTTTTGATGTTTCATGTTTGTGTGTTTACAACATCGCAACTATCTGAAGAATTTTGTTGAAATTTCGTACACAAATACAGTATTAGGTGAATTAAGTAATAGGAAACTTTTATCTGAATTACTAAACATAAAAAATGCAGTTCCAGGAACATTGCTCCTTTACATTGTTGCATCATTTTTAGATAACGTAGCAAGAGGTCGAGCCACAACATCATAAAACAAAGCGGATTTAAGTCAGATCGATATCTAAGAAATGTTATTTTGTTGAGCCCTGATTGCACAAATGATGTAGTAACAAATGATGTAGTATGAAATGACTATTCGCTAATGGTGTGCCTATAGCGTAGTTAAGATAGTTATTTTCTACCTTCAAATAAGTAACGATATTTCGGCTAATATAGCACATAATCTTATAAAATTGTTAACAATATCTAATTTAAATTACCTCAATACTGTATCTAAATGTACATAACTGAACAAGTCACCGTTAAGCATTTCGCAGAATGCATATTATAGTAGAAATAAAATTGCTGATATTTTTCTGGAACCTCCAACTAAAGATTCCCTTTACAAGTTATTTATACTCAAAAGAAAAAGAAAGTCTTAAAAGAAAATTCTATTTTAAATTATAACTTGTTACTATCTAAAATGGAAGCTTGTCATTATTTTTTTTCATTAAAAAGCCGTAAAAGTTTACGGTCGTTGGAGAATAACTTAAGCAATAAGCGTTGACGGTTCCTTAAGGACTAGAAGCCAAGGGAAAAAGGGTCGTTCGCGCCTGATTGTAATTAGTTCCAGGTCGGCGGGACATCAAAGTCGAGAGTTTCTTTCATTTAATTGACCGTAAACTATGAGCTAAATTTGTAACGTGTTGCTACGGGAAAGGAAAGCTTAAAAGTACCTTTATTATTTCATATTTTATTTTCATGCTTTTAGTTTTGTTGGAAAGTATTTATATTAATCTTTTAACTTTTTTTATTGCTTGTAATCACAACCACCATAGAGTTATCGGCTATTTTTGTTGCTCTTCAGGGGTAAGTTATGAAATTTCAACCGATTTAAGATGAAATTGAAAACTTGAATGCTGCAGTTCACTGAGCCTCCGCAATTGAGTAACTTTTATAAGAACCTTATATTTAAAACAAGGAAAAATCTTGATTAGCGTAAATTCGGACAGCAATTAACAGACATTTCGCGTCATCGCCACGGGTCTTTTCAGAGCGATTGTTCCAGCTAAAAAACCCTTAGCGAATAGTTAAAGTTAATGAAGGCAAGCAAACGTAGCCTACTTTTGAACTTCATATTGTTTCCGGAGCTGTTTCTATTTCATAGCTTCTGTTTATTGGACTTCTTCCAGATCGCGATTGTGGCCTGGGAAACGTTAAGTGGAAAAAGAAATCGTATAAATGCTCAGCGTAACTTCCTACTCGTATTAGAGTGGCTCTGGACAATATAAAGGTAAAACATTTGCTTATAATGCTTAGAATAATGTTTTCCGTATGACGTATCACATTATTATCATTGTTTCGTGGACTAACCAAGACAGTATTTTCTGATTAATAAAATTGTCTTTACACTTTTTTGTTACTTACGTATTTTTATTTGAGAGTAAATTAGAACGCCTATGAAATAGACTATGCTAATATTAACACCGAAACACATTTTTTATTTGTTTTTTTAAATGCACTTATCTTCGAGAATACCGGATTGTGTAGAAATACCGGTTTTCTGATTATGTTAAGTAGCTTGGTGAGGAAGGCTATGTGCTATTTAGCATTACACCACTGTATCGTACAGATACACACAAATATAAATGTTAATTGCGAAAAAAAGGAAAATTCATAAATAGGTTTGCAGCAACGTGCTGCGGGTCGGAGTGCGAGTAGTAATGCGACCGTGAAAACATCCCACTCCTCATGAAGAAAGACCTCTGAAATGGTCCGAAACTGTCGAAGATTAAGAAAGAAAAAAAAAACCCGCCCAGATTAAGAAAGTAAATTCAAAAATCGTGAGATTTATAATCGAATAATATGTCTCACTTATCGATTAGTCAATATAGAATCCTTATGTTCGCAGGATAAAACAGCTATACCAATGATTATGGCGTCTGAGGTAAAACATTGAGGCGTGGGTGTGCTCGCAAAGTTCACGGGTCATATTGGTGTCTTACACAAGCGTGGGATTAAGATGAAATGTTAATCTATCCGGGGAATTGGTTTTAAATTTATGAGATAAATTATTTTGTTGGTAGCTAAGTTAGACATAAAAATAATTGTTAGTAAGAAGTAGGTTGAAGTATATTTACCTTTGAATAGATGAAGCATTTTTATGTACTATAAAAGGTACCATTTGAAGCCTTGCTGGTACATTTTTGTCTATACACCTACAACGAACAATTTACACATCTACTTATAGACGAGTTAATATAGTACATGTATCAAAAGATGGGTGTCATTATTACGCCTTAGTCATCAAAAATCATAAGAATCATGTTTCTAAAATAATGTTAGTAATAAGACCCACCTACAACATGATCAAGTTTAAATGTTCTATCTAATCCAAACCAATTGAGATCGGTTATTTGAATCCTCCGGTTTGAATACTCGCAATAGCAATAGCATCTGCATGCTTATTATGTACGATATTGCAATACCTAGTGTATGGAGCACGGGCCGACCGCAGCGGTATATCTATCCGCTCCATTTAAACAGTCTAGTAAATTAAATTCGTGTAATCCGCTTAAGCCTTGCTCACCTTGTTAGTCAAATGCACCGCAATATATTTCTAGCATACACTGCATTGGAAAATGTTACTGTTAAGATACTAAGGACTAGAAGCTAACGGAAAGATAGATTAGATATCCCATTGTTCTCGCAGTAAGGTTGTGGTGGAATTTGGGTTTGAATTCCAGACTATTTTTTCATTCATTTAATATAAGAAAAAGTGTATAAAAATAGGCTTTTTTAGACACAAATAAACACAAAATTTATTGAAATTTATAAATTAATGTAAATATTTATATCAACATTACTTTATAACTCTACTAGCTTATTTATGCTTGACCATCGTATTCGCAAAATATTGCTAAAATGTGACACAAAATTCATTACAAAAGGACGCTAGTTTCGCTCTTATATACTGCTAATCAAAGAGTATTGTGATCGGTCACGTAGTCCCTCATTGTCCAGTGTCGCCGGCACAGTAAATAACCGGAGAAAAGAATGATTTTCCTCCCCCGAGGCGATCCTCTCGGTACCGTCCCAACGAAATTAGCTTCGAGATTGCGTTTTAAAATGCGAATAAATATACCATGGAGTTATGGGTTATGCTAATTAATGATAACATGCTCGTCTGTGGCTGTAGATACGTAGTAAGAGTATTAGCCTAATCGGATATGTTATCTGATTATCGTCTCGATTGACAGTAATGAGCTATTAGTTATTATTATAATTGCAATTGGAGATGTTAAGGATTTCCTGATCTTACTAATACACTGCAAGTTGACTTTGATGCACAGAACTTTAACAAGTACCTATCTCACTAATA
>LQNK01000404.1:356596-375114 GCA_001586405.1 Phoebis sennae
CTATTTTAAATTTTTATCTATCTATAGTATATATATGTATTTACAATAAAAGTATCTTTAAGTATGTCTATCAGTTATCTTATTTCCATAGTACACTACTTAATTCTTTATGTATTTATTATTTATAATTGAATGATTAAAGCAAGTTAAGACACCTTTATAATTAAATTATTTTACTTCATGTAGCGAACATTTAATTAAATATAATGTTTCTGTCCGCATTCGATGTTTATTGTCTTACAGGATTAAGAGCCTACACGCGTGGATCCCAATTAACTTTGTTTACAACGTGGAACGAGCAACGTAATTGTTGAAAAAGTAACGAAGAAAATTACGATTTCCATATATATTATGTTTACTTTATTATTTCAGTTCGGCTCCTCATCATAGCTATATGAGAAGTCTTAACATAAGATTCGTGAGTTAGATTGTTTCAAATTTAAATAGTATAATAGTACTTTATAAAAACAATATATGTTACAAATTCATGTTTGTACACGAAAACTACAGATCCGAATTTATTAATTTATTGCCTATAATATGCTGTTCTGTATAAGTTCTACATATATAAGTCGTAGTGTTTTATATTGCTTAAGGATTATTGTAGTGATATCTCCAACCTTTCCTATAATCCCCTCTCGATAATCAATTCTGCTCCATGAGCACAATCGAAACCAGATACAAATAATAATTATCATCATTAAGGTCAAAATGGTAAACAATAACATACTATTTCAGAGGATGCAATCTAGCCTACCTCTCTGTCATACTACTCGTAAATTAGTGCACAATTTAAATCTTGACGTATTCCAGAGCTATTCTCTATATTTCAATATTCCTTCCAGTATTTTGGTTCCCTTAACCCACTTCTAAGATTCAAAGTATAACTTTTCAATTTACATATGACTAAAAGCAATCAGAGGGTGCAGCCATGTCCGTGAGTTGGCTAAGCCGATAGCAAGCCGATAAGCTGTCCGCGACGAGACGAGACACCACTTACGATCTCACTAAGCCATTCCACATCCCAATTCAGTTAAATCATCGATTTACAACTTCTATCGACGTTCAACCATCGTATGTAATAGATTTTGGAAAAGGGGAAAGAAATTACAAAAGTAAGTACTTAAATGACTATTTAAGTCAAGTTAAGGATTCGTTTTCTTGCTTTATTATGTTTTTTGTACGCCATGGGCGTGTTATAGATATAACTCACATAGGTTAGTGCGATTACAGTTACAGTGATTTCTTTTTGTTCCTTCTCTATAGATCGCAAATCGTGTTTTAAGCTCATCTACCCATCTAGAAGTTATTCTTAAAAAGAACTAGTTATGAACGGTAATAATTTTTGTCATCCATTAAGTGGTCCTTAAATACGTCGTTATATTACCTACTAACGATTTTACACGAAATTATGTTATATAATAGGAGATTAATATTAATGTATTGAACTCTTTTGAATCGATAACGTTGTCAGACTTGTCACTAACCTTTTTCCTATTCTAGTATTTTAATCAAGTGATAGTTCACAAATTACTGTGGGTACTCTTCTTTGTGATCCTTAAGACTATACAGTTAATATATCCAATATTCATGAATACGTTAAATTGTTAAAAATGCCAAGAAATATCTTATCCGTGTATTGTATATCGTAATCCTTGGAACAAAATACTTCTGGGAACAGTTTCAGGTGAGAGCAAGTTGCAAGAGGCTTTATGACTTAGCGACGTGTCTTGAGCTCCGGGCCACAGGGAGCATTGCCCGCTTCTGTTACCGCGTATTTATGGCTATTACTTATCGTTAATGCAGAATATAAAACATTCAAAAAAATCAGAGGTACATAAGGACACATTTTTTCAAAGCCGTATGATGTTTTCTTTATATTGTAGTCCAGACTATTCAATTATATTTTGAAGCATTTACTTGCTGTAGAACTGTACTTTACTTATTGTAGACAAACATATTTACTACTATTTATCTAAAATCATTTATGAAAGTCATAAAAATATACCCTAATATAAATGTTCTCAAATAAAACTAAATTAAAATGATTGAGCAGAATAAAACAAGTGTGCTCTCTACGTGTAAAATGATTATTATAGAGGTCTATATGAATTTAAAAATCTTTCATTCATTTATTCCACGACTTTGATCAACAAAGGGTGAAAACAACTCGCATCAATGGATTGTAATTCTGTTGTTATCAGCATTGTTAGCCCATGTGTAGCCTCGTTGAATTATCATTGATCACGAGAGCTACAATAAATCATCTCCCAAAAAGTATCCCTCAGGTAATGTAATGTAATCGTATTGCACATGAATATTGTAATAGGAAGAATTCACGAGGGTCTTTGAGCGTACGATGACCAGAGTGAAATTGTGCTTTTACCAAAACCTTATGAATATATTATGTCGAAATATGCTTGGGGCCAGAGGATTGTATTCGGTGTCAATACAAGATAGAATACTGAAAAAGGTCTTTGAAAATTTTTGATTTAACCTTGCATAGATCGGAAGGATCGTACGTATAATAAATAGATTCAGTAACCAAATGTTACGAAATATTTATATAATTAAGTATATCTCGATATATCCAGTTGCTAATTTGATACTAGTTTAGTTAAGTTAGTATTAAACTATGGTTTAAACTATAACGTACTTTTACACATTCACTATGTTTAAAAAATGAAGCCATTTGACATTTTTCAAATATGAAATTCTTATATCTTACTTAACAGATATTGAGCAGGGAAATAGAGCGAAAAGAATGAAGAAAAAAGTGAATGTTACTATTTTCCATGGAGAAAAATAGCGTGTGATCAATCTATCAGAGTCATCTTCGAATGACTAAACAATAGCGACAAATTGAAAATTGGCCCGAAATCAATCTCTTACCCAAACCTCTTACTCGAGAGATGGATTAAATCTGGCCTCCGAAATACATCTTGTTTGGCGTCAAATCGAGTCGAACCAATTACCAAAATATTTGACAAATAAATTTGTATGTTATAGACATTATAATAGTTAATTGAAACCGTCTTTATATTTCATACAAGCAGCTAGCAAGAGTTCGATCTCTTAACTTAATAATAATGTTATCTAGCCTATAATGTAGCGTATTACGATACGGTACGTATACGAGTCAGTGAATATGCAGTTTTCTAATGGTGAAAGAACTTTTGAAATCGTTTACGGATTTTTTGTGTGAAAACATTACAAACATACGTACAGAAACGCAAATGTTCGTTCTTCATTTGTACAGATATTTTATTAATATAATAACTATAATATATTCATAAAATATTTTATAGAAGCGCTTTTGAGATAAAGGGACTCACCGCTCATTAATACATTTGTATAAAAATATAAAGGTGAAATGTAAATTTATTCCGCACTCATTCTTCATTTATATTTGAGATTAGCCTAATGAGCATTGAGGTATCAAAGCGAATTATCTATAAGAATTTCAGGAGAGGTGTTGTTCACTCAGACGGCGAGTTCATCCCGATTGAAATGGTAATGTGACCTCAGCTGCCGTTCTAATTGCCATGCAAATGTACCAACTCCAAGTCGACTTTTGAGTTAAACGTTAATACTTGTAACGGGGATGAGCTTTGTCATTCAGCTTTATGGCTAGGAATACCGTTTGGACGCTTATTTGTCTCATTAGATAGTCATAATATAATTTTTCATTGAAGGGAACTTATATTAAAAACGAAAAACAATTATCAAACTCTAGGATCGATCAATGTATAATGTAATCAATGTAATCGATATTTTTTTAAATACTAATACATAATAAAACAAATTACCATATCAATCTTCAGATAAATAAACGCACATTATATACAAAAACTTAATTAAATATGATGCTATTTTAAAATATAATATCATATTGTATTTTATCAAAATACAGTAAATCATAATTAAATTTTACATAGGTTATCAACATTTATGATGTACGTTAACGGCTGTAATTTCCAACGCTTAAATATTAGTGTTCACGTATTTATGGATTCAGTAGAGGTGCCGCAAAATTAACCTGTGGTTAACAGTGTAATAAAAGGAATTTTACGCATTATCATACTTCCGCTAAATGTTAAAAGTATAAGCGATAACAGCGCAAAATCGTGCTATGAATTTACGTGGTATTAAGAGATTAGGCAGTGGAGGCAACTATACGGGGGCTATGTAACATTATGTTGTTCATATTAGAAATGTACCTACTGTCATTGGCACAACTGGCAAATAACATTATTTAGTCGATTACAAATAATAGCCAGTGTTTGGATTATACGCAAAATTGTCTAAAATTTTCCTGAATAACGCTCTACAAGTATAAAGTGAAATAAACAATGATCGTTGGTGTATCATTTTATGCCCTATCCTCCCACAGCCATACAGAATACCATCGTTTAAGCACAAAGACGCAACTATTACTAATGACCACTAAATATAATGAACGCAAGTGACATTTGCAAGTAAAGATGGCAACGAAAACTTGTAAACTCTCCCAAACGTTGGACATTGGCATAATCCTGCTTATAGGTGCCATTAAATAAAGGTAGAAGAACTTGTTCAACAATGATGTCAAACAGCTACAAGATACATACTGACTGTCCTAGATAGTACTCGACATTAGCAGAAGGATTCTCTTTTATACAGAAGGATACCATTTTAAAAAAAGAAAACTTGTTGAAAAGTTTAATTACCCAGGGACATAAACGCGGCATTGCAGAATGTTTGTCATTCAAACAGTTTTTGACACTAAATTAGTTACAGCGGTCATACAAATAAGTAAAGTAGTAGGTAGTTCCAACGCGAACGTAGCTATGAAAAAGTATAGTCATACCATATTTTCCATCTTATTTATTGGATCAGTTCAATTATTATTAAAGTTAAATGAATTTCTAATTAACAAAATCACTTTTCAATTAACTAATCTTAATATTTAGTTTGTTTTAAACATATAAGTGGATTCTCAATTAAAATAAACTCTGAAGTTCTGAGTTTGCCAAAGCCTTTTAGACGTAACAAACAGCTTACTTTATTTAAAAGTAACAGAAACCTCGGAGTTTTAAGTAATTAAAACTTGACCGAGAATTGTATTTTTAAGCCTAAGTTTCGAGCAAATAAGAAATTGCCCGACAGACAAAGCAAAACTCGAAATTATACTTTTAGAAGTAGCAATGTTTCTTTTTAATTTTTAATTATCTTTTGAACGTTATTAAACAGTTCGAAATGATATTTACAATTTCATATAATATTTTGTTTCAGGGCGAAGTTTACACTTATATAAGAATTATTTATTATTACATCGTCAAAATCACAACAAAATTTTCACATAATTTAATATTACGTGAAATTAATAAGCATTAAAACAGAACATCTGTGACATTTTTGTAAAAAAAAAGAAAGAATATAAAATGATGAAGATAATTATGTGACGTCGGATTATCCCAACAATTTGTCTGGGCTACAATTAATAATTATTATTTAAAATCGAGTAATCCGTTAAATATTCTTTTTGCGTACATTTTCCACTTCATATAATACGGGTCTTATTGCTTTTACATAACGTTAAAATATTGCCAACGTTATAAAAACCTAGCTTTCATAATTCACTGAGTTCGACGGCTGAAGTGAGTTCTCGATATTGGATATTAATTCAATGTACCGTTTAGTTTAGACGTACTGCGTTGTAATACTCGATCCTGGATAACATGAAATTTTATGTTGGTCTATCAGGGACTCGTTATGTATTATGTATGATAAATTTAGTACATCCAATAAAGATATGATATCGTTATTGCTATGTCGAAAATTTGGAAATTTTAATCTATACTAAGTTAAATGCTTTTATATTTGTATTAGTTATTGTCACTTAAAGGGAAAAAAAAAATTAAGATAGAGGATTATTAAAATGTAAGAAAACTCAATGAATTTTAATACAGTATTCAGAATTTACACAATTGAGTTTTTGAATGAAAATTTTTTTTGTGATAAATGGAAAGATTATGCATAAGTTTTATAGCAAAACTATTTTTATTTTATTTTTTTCGCAGTAATTCAAAAGTTATTTCAAAATGAAAATTAATTTTTGAATTGGGTGCCGAAGACATGTCGACAGCTCTCGAATAAATCCGAGCGCGTGTGACGTCATAATGTTAATTTTCACTCATTGCAGTTGATAGTTGATATAGACATAACATGGTGTTTTGATTTATTTAATTCTGTTGTCATTGTTCAATATCGAAATTTATTTTCAAAATGTCAAATCTGAAAGTTATCGTTCCTGTTTTATACCATTGTGTACGAACACTACAAAAACAACTCCTGACAATATGTTTTTAAATGTTCCCCGTTGTTAAGATCATTTCGATGTTAATACCATTGTCAATAATTTATTATTGATTTAAGTATATAATGTTAATGTTTCTGTTTTTTTCCTATATCGTTAAATTTGTTTTATTATACAACAATGGAAGGTAAAGCAAAAATTAAAATTGATGTAGTGCCAAGTTTGACTGTCAACCTAATCGTAAAAGACAAAGTACTACAACAGTTCTTAGACCAGCTGCGGATAAAAAGAGAAAACAACAAATCATTTATATCATCTTACCTTGAAGCCTCGGCACCTCGATCTTCAACAGAATTAAATCAAACGTCATTTTTAAAATGCTTATTAATATATCAACATCAGGGATATTATCAGACTTTGCCTTTATAAATCCTTTATCGAACATAGTTAATCGGAATTAACTAACAACTTATTTTTTAACAATAAAATTTCAGTATGATTATCTAGTCACCTGTAATAGCCGTTAACGTTGTACTGCAGTTATTATACAGATATAACAATATGACGTCACAACTACGGCGGCCCATCGAGGCGCGTTTTGTAGTCACGTGACTTTTTTGAAATTTTATCAATTTTTAATTCTCTATAAATAATTGAAAAAAAATTTTTTTTTACTTTTTCGAATTCGATATCAATATAATAAAGCGTTCAAATATATAAAAATAATCATTAATTATTTTTTTTTCAAATTCCCAATTTAACGTCTGTCAGGTCAGCTAGTACTGTAATGAATGTGCACCAATACCTGTAATTTATCCATCCCCACAAACTTTCACATAATCAATATTGAACTACAAGCATTGCGCATACTTTACGAGCATGTAAACAGTCGGTAAAGTGTGCCACAACGCTGTAAGTACTTACCTCAGTAATTCTGTAACGTGCAAAACGGAGAACAAAAAGACTCCGCAAGAGCCCGCAAGCACAAAAGTAGTTTGAGGCGCTCGTTTGCAGTCGTTTGCGGAATTGAAAAGAAGTAGTTCACTAACTAAGCAACGTAGCTTACTGAGCACGGACAAGTCGGGAAACTCAGACATTAATGACACCTTATAACTGCAACTGCGAAGTTACCTCCTCTCACTCAGAACCAGCCAATTATTGCAGTAATTTATGCTAAATCGAGATACTGGGTTTGCGAGTTCATTGTTATGCAACAGGATTTAAAACTACGACAGAGCTCAATACAGAAGTGGAACGCGAATGTCATTTAAAACTTTTTGTATTTACCATAGAAAACTTTAATGTTTTTTGCGAGTTCTGTTTTCCTTTTATTTATCCAAAGAAAAGTTTTTAACAATTGAATTCTGATAACACTTTAAGTGTTATGACGAGCGATTAAAACGAATATTATGATATTATATGCTTTTTATGTTTTAGATTATTGATTCTATGGCTTAATCAAACATAATTACATGGTACCCTTAAAGTGTTTAGTATTTAGAAGAATTGATTCGAAAAGAATTAGGCCAAGGTTGCCCAGGGATTTTCCACCATAAAGGTCGGCATTAATTGAAGAATTGAAATAATGTTAAACAGAGTTGGGACGACGGAATCTTTTTAATTTATCCTACAAATAGCACTTTTAATCAATGTTGTATTAATTTTTAGATTTAACTTAAATTATAAAAAATAATAGTAAAGATTGCCAAAAAAGATATTTGGCATTAAAGATTTTGTTAATCTTGTACTTTTGCAATTTTTTTTTAAATTTCGTCAAATTGAATTTTATGAGTTTTTATTTATAGTGACTAAGTGATTTTGTGCTTTCATTAACATTCATGAAGTTGCATCATTATCACTCTATATTTCGCCGAATCAGAATTTTTCGGCTGCTTAGTATCCTATACCATAAAAAATATTTATATGGAAATAATACTGCAATAATGAAGAAAATAACTCGGCCTCATTCCACATGCACAGAAATGTAATGTCAGTGCGGTGTATTTAATATCGTCGTAATAGCGCGAGATGAGAATAAAAATGTGTCGAGCACGAACTACACGCACTCAACCAACTAGACAAATTATAATGATTCTCCGCGGAAATCAGCGAAATACTAAACTTATTTGACATATAATTACGGGTAGGAAACTTTCGTCCAATTATTACATACTGACAAAGTTTATCTCTAATTATAACATAATCACGTTAGCAGCGATGTTTCTAATAGGACCCTTTAAAACATTCGTTTTTATTTGCTCCCATTATTCAGAACCCGTTCATACAATATTTATTCCCCTATTTGCATAACCAAAGTAACTGGATTAGAGTTAGCTGCGAACAAAAACCATTCCATTGATAAAAAGTCAATCAGATTGAAGGTCTTTTTGCATGGACCACAAGATAGACATTCGAATACCCATTAATTGAGTCTTTGTTTCTATTTTTCGTGCAGGCGATTAATCAAAAAGTCAAATGTCGGCTTTGATTAAGTGGTAGTCACTTTGTCGTTGAGAGCTTTTTAATGTTTTACGAGCGTGAAATTCAATAAACTAGGTAATATAGTGATAATAGCGCTCCTTTTGTAATACGGTTGTGAATTTTTAATCGAAATTTATGAATATGACTCATTTTATATTTTGCAGGATAAAAACAATGGACAAGAATAAAACTTATTTACAAATTTGAGCTCATAAATTACATAATTATTGTCTGTGTTGATTAAAATTTAATATCTCATATTCATAGTTAACACAGTTTTTTCCAGTGAGGTAAATAAAACACGATTAATTAAAAATTTATTTAATATTTAGTATTCATAAAATAATAAAACTTAACTCAAATAATTCCAAGATATCTGATTGGTAATAAATTAATAAAAATAGGTTGAATAAAAAAAATAAATTAAAGCTTTTATTCACAACAAAATATGTGAGTTTTAAAAGTGTAAAGCTCGCTTAAAAGTTAATACAAATACTAAATATACAGAAATTGACTAATAGTTTTATATTAATTACAAAATAATAAATTACGGCCGAAGTGTAGATGCTACAAAGATAAGCTGAAAACACGACAATTACAAATGGCAATTACATCCTGAAACCGGGCTTGTAAAGATTCACAATTTACGTATTATCGTTGCAAAACTTCGACTGTAATCCGATGTATCTTAAATAAAACGTACGTTCCATTCATTAAAATTTGCGAGAGTATTCGTTATCACAGTGTATAGCAATAATACAGCGTAGAACGTGATAAAAGTATTCAGTACAAAATATCGAGTATCGCTTAAATAAATGAAGGTAATCGGTATATATCAGTCTATAACATCCAAAATAGTTTTAAAGTAGGATATGGTGAGTAATATGTAGGGTGGAAGTGTAATGTGGGGCAATTAAACGGATGCTTTGCTGCAGGCATTAATGTCGCCGATACTTTTAACGCGCCTGTGCCTCCTTTGTTTGACGGCCGAGTCGTCGACGGATTTAGTAGGCAGAGGCGAGCTCACTCTATGAGCGTGATCCGCTTTTTGTCCGTATCTGAAAGGAGAGCTTTATCAAAACTGCACGGTTCATTTTTCGTTCAAAGATTGAGATTAACGACTGTTTCAGTTATGCAGCGCTGAAAATAAAATTCTATTCGACGAAAAATAAAATTATGCAACATGTTATGTTCATAAAAATGAAATATGGCGAAGGATTTTACGGACATGAAATTCTGCGTGAGCTCATTTTATCTCCGGTTTAGAGAATTTTATGCGGTTACTCAAAAATAGTATATCTCACCTATGAGTGATGCCTTCCTTGATTTCGTTCAGTCTCTGCAGGCTGTCTCTTGTGGATACGCTGGACTGTGAATACAAGCTGAGTGGCGTGTAGATCGGTTCGTATTCCTGAAGAGTGGGGGGCGGCGCGTACGTCATGCTGAGTTGAGAAAGGGTCCTGCCTCCAATAGGGGGGGAGTAACACATCTGATACGATTGCCCTAAGCTCAGGACACTAGAACTCTCGCTCGAGCTAGAGGGAGACGTCCGTTCGTGTTTAGACTTCAATGCCCCTAGCGCTCTAGTTATTGAACCCTGAAATCGGAATTTAATTAACTAATGAAAAAACCATTAATTAAGTTTCGCCTTGAGGGAATACGTGAGTTACTACGTTTACTATCAATTACTTTGCAAACGTTAATTATATTGATAAGTTTAATTACTATACAAATAATTTACAAAACATATTATTAGATTGTATCGTAAATACATAAACCTGAAGTATTTACGACACAATTTAATCTAAAAAATATGCCATCAAACTATTATGAAAATGTAACATTTTTGACAGCGTGTAAATAAAATTCTTACCCTTAAGCTATTTCGTCTCGAGTCCGCATTAAAATCAATTCCAGGCAAACCAGTGGCAACGGATCTCGAAAATGGTCTACCTAACATTCTTATTTGATGTCCGAACATATTCCTGAAAGCATTATTATATATCAAGAACTGGGACGCCGCGTCTAATCGCACGAGAGAAGCTAGACATCAGCCAGCAATATTTCTGTTATTTTAACATCTTGCCGTTAGATACATTTATTTCTCTAACACTTAAAGCTTCATGCAAAATATTTTGCATTTTATTTTCACACCCTAATCATATTGATTGATATGAAAACTTAAAATGAATCGAAGAGAATGTCAACATTAAATAAATCCAGCTCACACCAAAAGCATGATGCACAGGAAAAAATACAAGTCATGCTAATGTGTACATAAATAGTGAAAAATGACCTAGCTTTCAACTCAGAATATTATGAATACCAAAGAATTGTATTGTAGTTTATTAAAGCAAATCATTCATTCTGCTTAAAAATATAGACGACAAGATTAACGTTCTCATTATAAATGTTGATAAAAGATCTTCAATTTTAGTTTGAAATAATATTTGTCAGGCAGGGTAACGCAAAACTTTTCAGTATTTTAAAGCTAGCCGTACCGTTCGTAAAGTAAATATAAACTGAAGTCTAATAGCGTATTTTAAATTCCCAGTACATTCAAATCTATGTAAATCTCTTAGTCTTTATATAGAAAACACGAATTTTATTTCTAGTAAAATTACAAGACCATTCTTCGGCTGTACGAAAATAATTACGACAAAATTTTAAAGAAAGAGAAGCATAATATTAGTGTACAATAAGAAACAAAAGTAGTCACGTATGATTAAACAAATCAATCGACAATGTTTTATCAAAATAAAGAGACAGAGTGGAGTAAGGCCGAAAGGTGCGACATGACCTAGTGAGCTAATGATGATGACAGAGGCATTCATGATTATTCGACAAAATGTTTACCGTTCTGTCTCGATGATCGCCAACTTAGGGATGACGGACAAAATAACTCGACAATGTGATAGTTTTATCTTTTTCAAAGTTTTATTCACATTTATATGCCGATCGATACTGTTACAATTGTTCTAGTATACATACATTATTTCAAATTTTACATTACGAATGTATACAATACAAGTCAAAAACATAGATATCTTACAACATTGATAATGCTATTTATTGTATTAATCCTAAAGCTATTGTGAATGGTTCCGATTTAATAATCAAAAGTTTTCGATGAAATAATTTAAAATCGTTAATTTTTAAATTCGTAAGATAAAAGGAATGTGTCGAATTAATGTAATAATGGGATATTAAGCGTCCCTATAATAATAATTTGCACGAAGCATCAAATGCTACGTGAGTTTCAACTAATTCGAATAATTGTTACGTTCTCTAAAGTTATCGAATTGATTTGATTCAGAATTACATTAAGATGTGTCAAAAATCTAATTCTACGGGTCGGTTACAGTTGTGGAGGTCAGGAATATTAAGAACACCGAGGCTAACATCGAGAGGGTGGCGCCGAACATACGCGAATGTTTCCGATCATTAAAACTTTTCGAGATACTTTTACTTACAAACCACGATACCTACAATAACTTATCAGTCTTCACCGCTCGTAAAGTTTTCGATCAAAAAATCTCCACGAACGAGCAAGTTTGACGGAAGAATTCTATAAAATACAAATCTTGCAAAAGAAAATTCTTTTGTGGAAAAATAGCACTTTACTAACATACGATAACACGAGGGGGTTTTACAAAGGTACACGCACTGGGACCGGACATCGAAGCGATATTACTTTACTTTTTAAACGAGAGTTTTTTTAGTTTTTTAGGTTTATCTTTGTTTTGTGGACAACATGGATGCTCGGGCAGCCTCCACTTGCAGTTCTTCCACCTGGCAAAATATCGTATACCTGCAGGATTGCACCTCAGATTATAATCAACTACAGGTTACACCTACGGGGCAGTGGCTGTGAAACTTTATCATCATGCAGTGCACAATCTTTGTTTTACTTCAAAATATGATCAAATGCTTAGCTCATATCACGTGGTATTTTTATCGAAAGCAGCATAACGAAGTGATCAACTGAATATTGGGCATATTTTGCATTAAAGTAATTAGTGTACCTGTCTTGCATTATGTTAAAGATAATAACTGTTTTCGCTGAATATCAAATATGCCGTGTATAAAATGGATTGCAATGGCGATGAAAGCTTACCTCGCGGGAATGATGAGGGCATCAAATTCGGCAACTAAATGCCTTCGAATAATACTTTTGGAAGGCGGTATGCCGAGCGCAGTGGCCATCGTCTCTCCGGTGAACGACGGTTCGAGAACTACTAATCCTCCATGGACGCCGCTATCTGTTATGAAAAGAATAAAAATGAAGGATCACGTATTAAAATTTCGCACTTCGCTCACGGAATGACTCTTTATGGTAATAATGTAAATTACCGAGGTGTGGGAGTGAATATTGCTGTAATTTGAGGGCACAGAAATGAAAATGAGCTCACCTTTCAGGTTGTCAGCGAATTCGCCGAGGTCGATGTTATGCGCCCAGCGTATGAAGCGCTGATTGGTCCACACGAGCGGGTCCGCGTCCACGTTCTCGCACTGGTGCCGGCGTACGGCTAGAGCCTACCAAATCATATTTAGATGATGGACGGGTAGATACTGCGTACGTGGTGTTTATAATTAAAAATCTTGTCTCAGTAAAATTAAGTACTTTATAGATTTGGATAAATATTTCTTTTTCTTCCTTTAGTGAATTAATTTTTAGTTATAATAAGATTTTATGTATGTAATGTTTACCTATCAAAAGTGTGCATTATAGTTTTTTATACATTTTTATTAACGTTTTCTATTAAAAATTTATTAAAAGTAACGTTGATATTAGTTATCCATACGAAATCAATGAGCTAGTTTTCATTAAAAATGTATTTTACCATGTTAAAATAAATGAAAATAGTTGGAAAAAGTACCCGGCAAATAATTTGCCTATTTAATATTCTATTTCGATATTACAAAGGCTCCGAATTTAGCGCAGAACGCAAAAACGCCAATTTGTTCGAGAGTAATATTTCCAATGAATCCGTAAAATCAGCACGTTCGCACATTCATCAGGAATTATGTTAAAGTAGTAGATAATATAATAAGGAAGGAATAAACGAGGTGAAATTTCGCTTACTGTCACCGAAGAATTCAAAAGAGGCTGGAATAAGAAATGATTAACGACTCTTCCATTACTGGGGTCGCTGCGAACATTTTATAACGGCCTCAGTAGATAATCCCTCGTTTGCTTACCCGCCCTATTTTTCTTCGTTTATCGAAAAACAAACTGGTCGATGTATATAAAAATCATCTAATGTACACGCCCTACAATCTACATTGTATTAACTTCTTTAAACTTAAGCCTCTTTTTATTTTTTGGGATAAAAGCCAGATTATCTTGATCTTTAGTGTTATTACTCCTTAGAAACGCTAGACTGAATTTTTAATAAAATTTTATTGCTAGCCTCTTATTAGTAGCAAAGTACTTTTATTACATTTATTAAGTGGTTCTTGTAAGCATCAAAGAATCAAATATTAAATTGATTGCACAGTTTAATTATGAACTCGCATATTAAAATAATTTCATCACGGCAAATAAGTAACTAAAACTAAATCGCAACAAAATATTTCGTTTACAAAAAAAAACTTTATATTTATTGCAAGTAGCGGTAAGTCTGTTACAGTTAATAAGTGCAAGCAAGAAGGACATTAAACAATAAATACTAACTATAATATATTACCCTGTTCCATACTCCTAACGGCCGTTTTCAATATTCTATCTATCCCTTGTTTTGCTTACTAACAAATCTATCTATTATATTACTTTGATTTCAATATCCTAACGACGGATAAATTTGTTATGACTTTTGTCTATCTATTGTCATATAATCTGACATAACAATCTATCCATAATCATTGATACATTATTGAAAATGGCCGTAAGTCGTGAAATAATAGTTAGATATTTAATGAGCGCCTTTACGTAACGAAAAATCATTTCAATGCATCAGTTTCAATTGCAGAAAATAATTTCCTCGTAATTATTCCTACTTGCAATTCAAACGGATTCCTACAAAGGCACTCACCTGCCGATCGTACTTCATGATCCTGAGCAAATGAATGCCGTGGACGATGGAGGCTTGGTGGAACTTCCTCGTCACGCCCAAGTACTTCTCCAGTTCCTTTTTGCTGATTGTGTCGAGCATGCGGGCGTCCACTAGATTGGCCAAGAACGACTCTGCGTACTGTATAACAAAAGCATTTCCTATATAAGAATATTCAGAAGGTTCTTTATAATTCAGTTATTTTATTATTCTAGTAAACGATACCGCCGAAGAGTACTCTTATCAGTTTATGAATCCTAATATTGTCCCCACTTCCCTAGTAATATTACAATTCGATAGTAACTCTGTCTGTCAGTTTCCTCTTAATGTCTAAACCACTGATCGATTCTAACTGGATGAAATTTTGGAAAAAGATAGTTTGAGACACGGGAACGGAATTAGTATAGTTTTTATTTTGGAAATCCCACGAGAACGGAAACTATAAGCGGGTGAAACCGCGGGGCACATCTAGATTTAATATTATTGTCAAAAACCTTGCTTCTATAATTAGCATATATTTAAATACAGTATTATCTGATGTATGTAATACCAGAATCAAATTGCCTTTGTAGTTTATTCGTAATCCCCGAATGAATAAATTGCCCAAAATTTGGCAATTACTTTTATCACTATTATAATCTGGTATCTCTATTAGCATCATTATTATAATTACGCATTAACAAAAAATATTATAGTAATCAACTTAAATACTGTATTTAAGTTTACATTTCATCACGATTCATCATTATGTATTCGTAGCACCAATCAACAATTCACTTATGAGAGCCTTACATCCGATAGTCAATTATGATTGAAGATTAAATCAATCAGCGGCACAGTGTACATCATAAACAGTATATCAACCGTTGTATATCCACACACGAACGCCAGGTGACCTACAATATGTGCTCGTTCAGATAGCCTGTAAATTACGTCTACAGTACAACAATTCGGTGTTGTACACAGTGTGACTTATTGGTTTACTGTTTCAGCGGGGTAATAAATTGAGTGATCCTGCATACATACTCTTTCCTAAGAAGAAAATGTATCAATGTGAAATTTTTCAATTTTGAATGACTGTTAGACGTAAAAATGGCGTGTTCAGAAAGAGGCATATACCCTACTTTGGGTTGGGTATAGACTGACTGAATGTGGGGGAGGGGGGGAGAGCGGATTCCTACCTGTGACAGCCCCAAGTCCGGCAGCCACTCGGCAGCGACCCAGGCGTGCGTGAGTTGCCCGATAGCGGGGTTGCGCACGAGGTCGGGGCGCCGCCGCTCCTCGATGGCCAGCCGCAGCTTCTTCCTGTGCATGGGCTGCGTGATCCCCAGCCCCACCTCTAGGTCCGTGTCTGTCAGCTCTAACAAAACCTGCCCATTCAAAGCACGGATCTAGAAACAACCAGAACACAATATTTGACGCTTCTATTGCGTCAAGCGCTTAACACTATCCAATCATAAATTTGGCTTCCAGAGGAAATGTTTAAAAAACTCATTCCAAATCAAATTTTCAAACTCAATTTTACACTATATTACCAAATAATGGCTATTTAGAATATCTGGTAAGTATTTGATCCTTAACTCGTTATCGCCAATATAAGAGCGACTCCATAATCTTAATGGTTTCAGATTTCATTTCGGGCATCCGTGGATTATACAGACCCAACCAAAATATCTGATAGCGTTTCCCATCTAGTTACCCTTCGAAAATGTACATAAATGTTAAACGTTAACGTTTTACCCCAATTTAAGCGATAGTCTCGGATAAATTGAACCGCCTGAAAACAAAATTCACTCTAAATAATGCTGCAATATTTACGGCACGTAACAAAATTTCACTTCAATATTTGCAAATGAATACGTTATGAGGTAGGGTATAATATTACCCACTGTGTCCATATCTCTCTTATCACTTCATTGCAAAATTCAATTAAGAGTTTGGAAGTTATGGTATATGTTTACCGTTGTAAAATAATTGTGTACTTTGTTAATAATATCACGTATATTTAGTCGGTTGGCGCTTCGAATGTACAATTATAAGGTTTGGTTTATTTATTATGAGAATCTCGTTATTTCATACCAACAACAATGGCAATAACATTTGTGTAATTGTAAGTTACCCTTGAGATATTTATATTGATTATTCAAGATAATGGCGATGGTTGATTAATATTAAAAGAAGTCAAGTTTTATTTGAACTTGTTGTTTAGAGTTTTAATAACAAAATATTTTTAAAAGCAATTTCTTTAAAAGCTCCGAAAAAAATTAATAACTTCGGCATGCCGATACATATTTAGGTCTATATTGTATATCGGCCTACTCGATATTCGCAGGTGCTTTCAATAAACTTGTAATAAAAATAAACTTGGGCTTCTGGCCTCTGGGCCGTGTAGAGAAAGAGCTTCGAAATATACGAAATATTTCGTAAATATTTTCATATTCACAATACGAAATAATAGTAATAAACTACGACATAACTAGTTCCAAATAGGGCAATGGAATACTTATACTGAAGAAATCGAGTCTGAGAAAATTGAATGTTTTATTATATGATTCCTTTTATGTCGATAGCTAGGGTTATTATGTGAACTGGCGTGACGAATATTTCTTCTAAAAACCTACGATATTTTGACTTTAAACTGCTACACATATAGAAAGATGATGTTATTGTTTTGTAAGTGAGGTTTTTCTATTGTTCTCTGTCAATGCGCACCATTGCCTGGGTTGTCGGCGCACTGCAGTGTACGTAGCTTCAGGTGGAGTCACGCGATCTAGAAACTAACCTAGTACCCTAATAAATCCTCAACTTTTTCTTTTTATTTATTAATATTTAAGGAACTTCGTATTGATTTTTATTATATATGACTCGAAGTTACGTGTTGTTAGCGTAATAGACTGGTTTCTTTTAGACGTAGGGTCCAAAAGAAACAGATTAAACATGAGGGCTTTTTATAACTTGTAGAGGATTCTCATTTCTCACTATTTTTGTTTTTAACCTTATCAATAAATCAGCATGCCAAACTACTAAATCAATCCAGTCAAATGGCGAACATCGAGTTAATGAAGCTGCCAATCGGTAGATATAAGTGTTTTATTTATGTCAGCATTGACCAATATACATGCAACCTGTTAAACCGGCCTCGAAAAAGGAGGAGGTTCTCAATGCGACTGTATTCTTTCTACTACTCTCCCTAAAAGTATTTGATAATCATCATACAACTCACCTTTTCGCTTTTCACATTATCAGCGATAGTAGAGAATTTCGTAATACTAATATATACAGCGTATTTTTTATTACATTTTTTTCATAATAATGTGATATGATAATAGCTCCCCTGACCAGTTTCTAGAGAAACTAGCCAGCTGCGTTAGAGATCTTATAGTGCAGAAATGTACGCCCGAACACAGGTGCACTCTCTATTCTTTTACTTTTTAAGACGTCAGGTCGACACCAACGGAGAGAGATCAGGCGCTGTGCGTGCTCTCCGATCTTAGTAACAACTCTGGGTCAGGAAGGTTGGAGGTGTTGGCACCCCCCGTGCCTTGAAGAGCACGTAAACCTTCGGTCCTACATCGTTCACGCTCGTACAACTCACCTTTCCGCTCTTGACGTTGTCAGCGATGGTGGCGGCGTACTGCGGCATGCCCAGCGCCAGCTCGAGCCAGGCGATGATGGCGGGCGCGCGC
>LQNK01000404.1:375133-393752 GCA_001586405.1 Phoebis sennae
CAGCGCCGCCTCGCTGCCCAGCGGCGACCACGAGCGGGTGCTGCCCCCGGCGTACACGGGCTCTGCAAGGCCACACACTTATATGCCTTCCTGAAGAACCATTTTATTCAAACCTAGTTAGGTTATGTTTACTCAGACTCGTGTAAACTTCTAGGATCGAAAAAATGCTTATTTACGGAATTAAAACGCGGTTAATTATACATTTTTTTACATTATTATTAACCCGACAATTCGAGCACTTTACAGCAAGCGTGATCACGGTACCATTAGTCATGAAAATTTTGATATTAATTAATTTAATTTCGCAATTTATCATAGACCAAGTTAGTAACCTCGTCGTTTTTATACATACCACTCTCATGTCCACTGGAGGCCGCGCTGCCGCTCTTGGTGCGGTGCCTGCTGCGGGCGAACACGCGCGAGATGGAGCCCCACGCGGAGCCGCGCCCGCGCCCGGCCTTCGCGGCGCGCGACCGCATCCCGCTCGCAAGCGACGCCTCGCATTCTCCGGGACTTGATAGCTGCTCTACTGACCTATATAGATATTACGGGGCTATAGAACAGATGTATTGAACTATGGGGATACAATATGTATGAGTGTCACGTGAAATCAAACCACACGCGGATCCACACTCGCGTCCGGCATTCGCGACGCGCGACCCGCTAGCGAATGACGCTTCGCATTCCCGGGGACTTGATAGCTGTTGTAACTTATCTACATTGGTAGATGTTATTATGCACATGTGTCTTTTATGACACACTAGCTGCGCACCAGGGCTTCGCTCCCGTGGGAATATCGGGATGATATATAGCCTATAGCCTTCCTCGATAAATGGGCTATCTAACACTAAAAGAATTTTTCAAATCGGACCAGTAGTTTCTGAGATTAGCGCGTTCAAACAAACAAACAAACAAACAAACAAATTCTTCAGCTTTATAATATTAGTATAGATGACACTGGAGAAAGTGGGTACCCAAATGTTAAGGGATTGCCGCCGCCCATGATCAAGTGTAACAACGAGGTTGTCGCAGCGAACTATTGATGAACATATAGGCTCGGTTATTAGTACTATAGATTATATATATACATAATATATAAAAAGTGTAGAGAAAGGTACTATTTATTATCTCCACCCGAAATAAAGGACCAAATATAAAACACTGGCCGGCAGTTTAACCCCAGAAAGATTGTGAAATTTTCACGAAATTTCACAAAAGAAGATGAGCTGTAATTCCTTGATCTTAGAGATTTGGATTTTATTATATCTTGTAAATTCTTCAGTAATATAATGTCTTTTGTGTGAAATTACAATTTAGTAATAAAACTGTTTCATAAAATTTGTTCACTATACATAACTTAAGCACTATCATCTATATTATAATGCGTTAGTATAACAAATATGTTAAAGTTAATTTGTTATTTTACCCTCGGGTAACACACTATAAAATATGTACAATGGCTTCAGTAATGACTTATTTATTATAACATTAGCAGTGTCAGTTTGTGCTAAGCATTTAATCGCGTTAAGAGACTATAATGGGCTCAAACGTTTAGACTAAATGTCTGAGACCCTTGTACTAAGGCACTTAGCTGATCCGTTTATGTTCTGATGATCATGTGTCTGCAATAGCGTGCCTTGCAATTTCAACATACGTTAAGAGAATTAACCCAAACATACATAGCTACGGAAACTTTTAACATAATGTGAAGATTATAATTTTAGATAAGACAAATGGAGTTATATAAAGGAGGAAATCGTTGCTATCAGAAAAGGGTCTCTACAGTCTATTGAATATCTATTGGAGTTACGATCAAAGTTAGAAAGCTATTTTGGGACTAGGCACAAATTATTCATTTTCATACGTTTGTAAGGAATACTGTAACTAAAGAGAAATGGTGCTAAACTTGATAATATTGAAATAAAATGTAAGTATTTGTTGCAGACACTTTAAATCAAAATGAATAACAAAAATATACGAATGGATCGAATTGGAAAAACAATTCATTCAATCCAGTATCTCAAGCATAAAGTCTATTAACAGAATGGAAGTAACAATAGATGTACAATGATTGGAAACGAAATAAAGGATACCTGGAGAGCGAGCCGGCGTCAATGGAGCGGGTGAACGGCGACGCGGCGTTGTGCGGCGACAGCGTGGGGCTGCAGTCGCGGGGCGTGCTCACTGCGATACAATGGACAACTGACACTATTATACCTGCTTGTTGAATGCAAATCAAATCAAATCAAATCAAATTCATTTATTGCGAAAACATGGTAGTATTGGTGTCCGTTCGCCCAGCGGAAAAGTGTCGAATTTGGACAACTTTCTTTGGCAACTATTACAACTATTACAACTTGAAAATATCTGCGAGCGGATATGACATAACTGAAATTATTTTCTTATAAAAATTGCTCTGAAATAAGCCCGCATATTTCGTCTTAGTATTGTTGTTACAGTTTTATACAGTCCAGTCATGTTTTACCGTAAAGGTGTACAATATTACATACTATGATTGCATTGAGATAATATAAATACAAACAGTTCATTTAAATTTAGTCAATAGTGATTCGGCTTCGATTGTCAATTAATTATTTACATGTCATTTTTATTATTATAATTTACCATTTAAGAAGTCTTGTACGGCATAATAACACTTGTCACCAAGAAATCTTATTACATTTGTCTTAAAACTATTCACATTATTTATTTCATTAATTGGTTTTGGTAGATGATTATATACTTTTATTGCTATTGCATATGAACTGTGGAGAAAAAGAGACAATCCCCTTCCCCTGGGATTATATATATCTGCATTTATGCAAGGACTGAATTATGTTTATGTAGGAACATCAGGCATGGTTCCGTAACCTATAAAATATTAAGTACCGGTATGTAATATCCGGCGTTAATTGAGTCCTCAGCGGCGAGAATAAGACTAAAAAGAAATGGCATGCTTTTTTACGTCAATAACGAGTAGATCAGTCTGCTATGATTTGCAGATCGAGGGTCGATTTTCATCCTCCATCGTGGACTTTAATTAGAAATATTATGTTAGAGGACTACCTAATGTCATCAACGATGTTTTGCGTACTACATGTACACAAAATTGTTCTTATTAATAGAGTGGAATGCACAATACATGTGCAATGATTGGAAACGAAATAAAGGACATTGATATATTGATTCAACGATAAGTGAGACATTGTTTTATTAATTATATTCCCCGGCCTTAATCCGATGTTTACAATATTAAAAGTGAGTAAAAACCGTGAACAATATAATTAATAAAGGACATTGATTTCACGTATTGAAATATTAGCTTAATTTTCACAGTTTGAATTTGTCAAAATGTATCAAAGGAATAATTTGAGACCAGAATCACAGTAATTACAAGTTAAGTTACCAACAATTCTAGTAATTTTGACAGTAATGATAGTCTTACAAATGTCAATTACTATTCGTATGAACGTATTCATTTAATTATATTTACGTATGGATACGTGATGTATACTTAAATTAATAATCTCTTCATAGAATTTCGATGATGAATAAGCTGTACTATTTCACAAGAATTAATGAATTATGGAATATTTTTAGTATTTATTTCAGGCATTTGAAAATTCAGTATAATTTTGATATTTTTTTTAACGTTAAAGTAACATTAAAATGAAAGGAAAAAGATGCCATTAAGAAATGTACATTTTTCATAACGAGGAAATCGACAAAAACGCATATGGTGATATCCTTATCGATCAAAATTGTTAAATTATATTTTACACATAACATGATAAAAACAGATTAAATGAGAAAATGTACGATCTAGTTCCATATTACCACAAAAGTTGGCACGTGATACGGCAGTGTGAAGTTCAGTGTTATTATTATAGCTTCTATCATTACATAATCACTTGAACTTTGTTACAGTTATTGTGTTCGCAGCTTTTCAAATATATAAGTCTAAAATTTGATTTAAGATGTAGACATTTTAATATAGGTTACAAATTTAATAGTCAAAATCTATCTATTGACCATTGGGTTAGAAACCACGTATTTCTCCAAATTCATTTTAAGAATGTATTGAGAAATTTTATCATTTTTCGTTTCATGGAAATTTATGTACCATTGAATAGCTTACATATACAATACATTGAATGGATTAAATAGTCATGAACGATAACTTTATCAATCAAAATAGTTTCATAATATTTCACTTTTTTTTAATAACTAATGAAAGAAATGATAAATTGTACGATCCAATTCCATAATGCCATGAATGTTGGCACGTGATGGCAGAGTGGAGTTCACTGTCATTACAGCTTTTATTATTACATAATAATCATTTAAACTGCGCTACAGTTCTTTTGTTCATGGCTTTTGCATTCTAGGTGAAACGTGATTTTAAAGATAAAAGTTTTACAATATGTTCCAATATTTAAAGGAAAATGGAACCCTGTTTAAATTTATTGGAAAAATGTGGTGGTGGTTCACTTATTATAAAGAAAAAAGTGCTGTTTTTCTATATTTCCAAAAAAAACGGAACCTTTAAAATTAGTCTTAATTCAGTGCCTAACGCACCCATAGGAATTATTTAATAACTGTGCAATAGTTGGAAAATCAAACATAACAAAGAATAATATTTATATTTCGTTCTTATACACATCCTTAGCTTAGCGTAGCTACTTTACAAAATATAATAAGGTAATGTAGTTATGAAGGTTACTTACTCGGTCACTATATCCGAGTCAGGCAGTTGGGATAATCAATAAAGTAGCAAACAAATAGCAAATGCCGCTTTTCACGAAATATTTAGGTGAATTGACCGAAGGTATAAGTCCGTTGGGTATACGAGAAAATTAATTAACACTTGGTATCGAAGAACGTGCACATCTAACAGTATTTTATATTTTTACTATTAAAAGGTGTTCTTCACGGGGCCCTAACGGAATATCAGAGCCACAGATTGTGGAAAACTTCTTAGTTCGTTTTCCAAAAATGTAGTACACCACGCATTCTATCTCACCAATCGTTTTCTAGCTAATCTTAATATGTTGATGTTTTTTTTTCTTTTTACGAATGTGTTTCTTGTGTATCTCTGTAATTGGGTGTTGTGTACCTTTCTTCTGAGAATAAAATGCTCTCATCTTTCTACCTACATATCTAATACAAAAATCTTGTATCGATTATTAAATCAATATAATTTTATGGTGGTGTTAGGGCGGTTATGGATCTTTAGGCCAGCCCGTTTTGAATTTAGTCAAGCATTCAGTATGTGCATGACTGAATTCATAATCGGAATTAATATTAGTAATTCAGGAAAACCAGGACACTATACAATATAGGCATACTCCACACAGATTATGTTTCCTTCAAATTATGATTTTCTCAGATCGATTTGTGACAATGTTAGTAGCTTGTCAGTTACTAAGTTCCGGGTCTGAATTTTTAAAATTTTGTACATTTAAGGTATGAATTCAATATTTGCGTTTGGATTTAATTGTTTTATTATGTTGAATCAAAAGCAATGCGATAAGTATTGATTCTTCTTCCAAAAATACTTTATTATGAGCCAGGATTCACGAGACTAGTGATCTAAATCTAAATTTTTAAGATATGTGTCAGGCAAGGTGCCAAAATTTGAGAATGATAATTAAGGTTATTAATTCAAAGAATCCATTTCGGCAAGCCTTAACTTGAACTATTTCTACAAATAACAGAAAAGAGAATAAAATTACTACACACATATAAATTAACGACAGAAAATGAACACTTATTATCATAAGATAATCAGCATTAAATATAATTAAAGCTTTTATTACGCACCAAAATAATGTATGCATGTTTATTAACGAAATTAAATTTATAGTGCGCGTCCTGATATACTTTTGATAATGGAATTCGCACTCACATTAAGTTTAAATAATATGACAATGCACCGGAAGTAATATCGTTAAAAGCATTTCAGACGTTAAGTTGGTTTTCAGTAAAATCCATTAAAATAACTGTACGTAGTAACGCAATTTTCGATAGCGAATTCATTTTATAAAACTTTTTAATATATGGCTTAAGCCTTTGAAATTGATTGTCTATTATAATATTCAGTTGTTATTTATGAATATTTCTGTTTCGGGTCAATTTAAATACACGGATTTCGACGAGTGTTGTAAATTGCTTTTGAAAATAGTATCGTAAAATAAAAAATAAAATCAACTATTTTTAATAAAAGGTAACATTTGTCAGTTTGCTATCACACCTACGCAAGTGTTAACAATAGCATAATAAAAGGTCGTCTATATGTATTATGAAATCGCAGAGAATTCATTAAGATCACGGGTCACAGACGTAGTTACTAGGATGATCATTAGAGAAACTGCAGCGAACGGGCAGTTAAAATTTATTCAAGCTTCTCTGAATTGCATATGTTACAGCTTAGCGGGAAGTAATTGTTATCGTATAACACGTTATACGTTATACACTTATACAGGCTGAATATACAGGACGGAGACCAAGGTATCTTTTTTTATGTACTCTATGGCACTACTTACATTGGTACACGGGGTGCGCGGAGGACACGAGTGACACGGCGTCCGTGTCGTAGGGGTCGGCGTGCGCGCCCTCCGCCGTGGAGTCCGACAAGTTGCCGCCGCACACTGAAGTGGCGCCACCGTCGCTGCTGCCTGTAACTGACGCGTACATCAAACTTTGCCCTAATGGAGGCTTCTCATAGAAAATATTTGAGTATTTGTCAGGCATATAAATTGTGTGGACAATATTAAAAAAAATTATAAACTATTTAAACTGTGCTCTGAATGTTCCTAAGCAGTGTTTCTGTAGGTGTCATGCAAGTTCGAATATAAATCAGAAGTTTGTCTGTAACTGAGGCGCTACTGTAGATTGAGTCGGCAGGAAATATAAAAGTATTAACAAATCCAAACGGCTCCAACGCTTCTGTACCACACGAGCACTCTCATCTACACAACGCTATACCTCTAACACCTGAATCAGCGCTGCAGCTGCCGCGGTCGCCGATGAGGCCGGACGGACCCAGCATCAATGGCGGCCCGATGCCGAGGGACGCCACACTCTCCCCCTCAGAGAGACAGCCCGCCGCCTGCAGCTGTCTGCGAGCCTGGTACAATAAAACAGAGATGATACAAATAAACCATTCATTAAAATGCCTTTAGGTTCCAGCCTTTCGAATGAAAATGATAGAGTTATATTTAGTAAGAGGATATGGTGATTTATTAAACATTGGTTTTACACGAGAAGCTTTGATTTCTTAGCCTTAATAATCAGACCATTAAAATCATCTTATGTTCTCAAATATTATAACTTTTTCCTGAAAATAGTAATAGTCTTTAACTTAAGCTTGGTTTTATACACAAAGTACGAATATAGAAATGAACTCTTTTAATAACCACTCTATTAAATAAAAATAAAGGTAAAAACCTTTTTCGCCTTATTGTTCTTTCAAAAAAAAGCGGTCACAAATTTTAAAAATTAACGGTAACATTAAATTGCGAAAAAATAGCAATATGAAAAACACAGGTGCACGTAAATCAAAGTTTCGAGCATTTATTCCTCGCATATTGTGGAAACAGTTGCGCTTAATTTTCATCACGATTTACATCAGAAGGAGCAATTTGAAATGGTAATTAACACCGTGTGCTGGTGATGGATGAGTCCGGCTATTCAGCGCACCTATTCATCATAATTATTTCCTGTCGATATTTCTTTGTGACCACAAAAAATAGGTACTGAATTCGATCTCCATACAATGAGCGCTCGAAAACGCACACATAGGCTTCGTTCATTGATACGGGATTCAATCAAATCTTGGGCTACTTCAGACAACTCTGAGCGTGAGTATCACGATGTCATCCGCTTGAGTAACGCATCTATGTCTGTTTGCGTAGCATGAGCGTAGCTTAGGTATGAAAAATTAAGTACATACACCTGTGTTGGACTTGTGTGCTCATATTTTGTACTAGTACTTCTTAGTTGAATAATTAATAGCAGAAATTTATTGCGAAAAAGACCAAAATGAAAAATACAGGTGCGCGTAAATCAAAGTGCCGAGCGTATTGTGGAAACAGTTGCGCTTAATTCTGATCACGATTTACATCAGAAGGAGCAATTTGAAATGGTAATTAACACCGTGTGCTGGTGATGGATGGGCACGGCTATTCAGCGCACCTATTCATCATAATTGTTTCCTGTCGATATTGCTTTGTTCCCAACTTATGATCACAAAGTAATCTAGTTATGTACATAAGCAAGTTGATTGGAAATTAATCGCGTTATGTTATGTAATCGATTCATCTATTATTGCACTGGGAAATCAATTATTGACGCGCGTTTATTCGCGTATTATTAATATTTGAATGAATTTAAAGCAAGTCCATTCAGGAGAAAATTGTTGAATTCAGCGCGATCTAATTAAATATTCTTCTAGAAAGACTTGTTGATATTCAGAAAGGGTATGAATACGGTACGAATTTATTGATCCATCGAACTGCCAAGGAATACGAGTGAATTATGTATTCTTTTGTTGACTTGATTTATTATATTTATTATTAAAAAAATATATTTTCCGATTTCATTTTGGAATTAAGTGTATATGTGCATTTAAAGTTTAGGGTTACAAATTGAGGGTCTGTATAAGCTTGAATTTTCTGAATTGATTTTCTTGGAACCTCCACTGCCAGGAACAAAAATCCACAATAATCAAAGTTGATCTGGTAACTGCAAACTGTGTTAGTGTACGAAATAGGATAACCAGGACCATTCTCAGGAAACACGTCTACATCAATTTTGATACGTTCGCTCTATACTATTACAAAATCAGGATTAATCACGAATATGCGCGTGATATAGAGATTTAATCTGACGCTCACATGCCGGCTATTTTTGAACAAATGGGTATTATATGGTACCAAAGCAACTAAGTTTATCCAAATAATATATTTTCTGATTTTCACGTAATGAAAAGTCGTTGTGCTCATTGCTTAGCGTGATTATGTGCGATAATAATAGTTAACAGCGCGATTAAGTTCTAAACTTACTTACAAATATTATTATTAACTGTGGGCAGATTTTACATATTAGAATATTGTAAGTAACTAATTTATATACCACGTCATAGCTTTCCAAAATTAATACAACCAAAGATAACGTCATCGTCAACGCACTTCCTATTCTATTACCCTCAAGACAAAGCCTTCAATTCAACGCTGTTCGCATCCAAGACCATTATCATTTACGCAAGTTCATTTCCTATGGGCTCCATGAGGCTGACAAGTCTCGTCTCAAAGGGCAGGTAATATTGTATCAGGGCGTAATATTCACAAGACGCCTATCTTCATCGCCAGGAAACGACGTAAAGTTAGGACTACGGATCTAATTACGTCAAAGACAATTCGACTGTATATCTAGTTATTGCGTAGTTTCATGTATATGGGCGTACACGATGCTACATATGATACAATGCTTTAAATATTTGTCATAGGATGATTATTCACAACAATCTTTCTTTTAATAATTCCTTTTCTACGGTCCCATACAAGCATTGCCTTAGAAGGCAGGTAAGCCTTGAAATATGTAAAAATATATATTATTATATTTTATATTGGGAAAAACACAGTTTGTAACTGTATTTTTCCCAATTATAGGTAATTTATTTAGATTATTAAGAAATGTTTTAAGTTTTAATCATTTATTATTAAAATTAGATAATATCCCATTTTTCTTTTATGTGTATTTTCAGCAATTTGAATTGCTTATAAAACTTTCAAGCGAAAATTGTTGCTTCAATTGCTTGTTCAACTTATTTTCACATTAACCTAAAAGTTTAAACATTTCACGTTGTTTCCACTTAATATTAGATAGGATAACAATTCCTAAGCTGATCCAATAGAACTATTCTGAATAGCGAAAGCTAATATTTCCACAACAAGTCCTGTCTGAAAACTTTCACCATTACTATAGTAGTACGTACATTTGAGTACCTTTAGTTCAGCTAAAGTTCTACTTGTGGTTTCTGATACGCTTCGTATTACTAAAGGGTAGGAACTAATTCAAATCGCTGCGATCCTTACATCGGTCGCGGTGTCATTAATAATATCGTTAAACTTGTGTTACGTGAGCAACAAATTGCAGGATAAGTTTGGGAGCGTTTTTCGTCAATAAATTACAGTTTCGTACTGAACATTCGACTATTATTTTATACGAATTTATTAGCATATACTTTAACAGAATTCAATATATTTGTAGAGAGCTTTTATCATTATGCCAACGCGATTTAGCATACTTAAAAGTTTGGAACCATGGTAATTATCCACGGTCGTTTAAACCAAAATTAAAGATATTTTCTAGTCACGTACAAAAGGTACCCCGTTAGGGAAAATCCAACAAGATTTATATAATAAGTTTACTATACTAACGCCTAAGACCAGGAAGCAAAGGACGTCCTGTTACTGATTCTCATGTTTGTCACTAAGTTTATTAGTTGCCGTGGAATTCAAAAACCGTTAACTTTATTCCGTCGACGCAAAATGTCACGTGTTCTAGAAGAAGCATTACTCTTTATTCCCACCGGAAATACATCTGAAAAGATCTATCTAACAATTCTGCCTATAAAAAGTCACTCGCTCATCTCAAACAGTTACTCTCCCGCATAACGCGATTGCGCGCCCCTTACGCTAAGCGCGTCAGTTAACTGCAAAGACCGCGTGTGGCAGAAGTTCCGCTCGCTATCGCTCACCTCAAACTGTTCTTATTTTGCATACCGTAGCTGCGTGCCTCGGACACTGAGTGCGGCAGCCACTCAGATGAGAGTAAAGGAATAGAGAGTGCACCTGTGTTTATGCACATACGTTGCCATTGAAATATCTGCTGCCTGGTTAGTTTCTATTAACATTGGCCACCATGACCGATATCGGTCGAGGAGGAAGCGGCAGCCAGCTACAAGGATCACTCAACTTTATCACGTACCTTTCGTAGGATCGCGGCACGATTATCCTAGCTTCAACCACATGAACATTTACGTACCTAAAAATCTCACATAGTCATAATTTACCTCAAACAATTGCTCTCTTGCGTGACGTAGCTGCGTGTCTCGAGCGCTGAGCGCGGCGGCGAGCTGCAAGGATCGCTCCGCTTCGTCACGAGCGTGTCGTAGTAGTGCGGCGCGCTCACGCTCACGCTCCGCCCGTTCCGCTCCCAGTGCTGAAGACGCCCCACTTCGAGACCTCATCTGCATTGAATAAGCATGACATTACACGATTATAATTGACTTTGAAACTCTTGGATACTTCTGGATGTTTTCTCGAAGTTTTTTCTCGCAGTTTTTGCTATTATAAGGCTCAATTTAACCTACCTACTACCTACCTTATTATAAACCTACAATGAGACGTCGAATTATCTCGAAATACGGATGAAAACATCCGAAATACAAAAATATATATTCTTTTCAACTTATACCTAAGATCCCAAAGGAATATTAAGTGTGAAACATTGATGAAACGTCTTTCAAGCTACGAAACTTTAGTTACGTATATGGCGATGTACGTACTATGAATAAATATATATACATTCTTAAATATATATTAAATTAACGATTCTTCATATTTTTATGCGATAATAAAACGCATACATAATAAACACACATTCTACATACTTGTATAGGTAAATAATAATTCAATGAATATAATAAGCAAATTTAATTTTATGCAGCTTAAGTTATTGTTATAAAAAATATATGTATAAAATGAAGTAATAATGCACGTTAATTTACATTTATTTTATTGCTACAAGCCTTTTTTTTCAACATATATCCCAGTAAGTCTGTCATAAAATCTTTTAAGAAATTGAAAAAATTTAAATGTCTTGAAATTTTGTATAGAGTTCCAATAAAACGCAATATCATGACTAAAAAATATAGTATATGTTATATTTTTTTTAATAAATTTTAAAAATAATTAAAAAATAAATATCTTGTTAATTCTCATAATTTGACAAATTATATAACTAGCAAAAAATATATCTCCAGAAAAACCTAAGCAAACCTTCATTAGAGGGCTTGTTTTAACATTAGCTCACTAAGGGTCTATTTGCCGACTGTCCGGGCTTCTGTAACTCCACGCTGAACGCTCATTTTAAAAAGCGTATAATTACTAATTACCTACTACAGTACTTACAGAAAATTTCTAAAACCATTTATTAGTCGACAATTGAATTACTCTTAAAGAATTAAATATTACGAGAAATTAACTTTTTTTACAAAAGCTAATGTGAAACCTTTTTAAAGTCTACGCTTAATACTAATTTTATGGTGTTTCTTAGTAGTTACTATTAATTTATTTATACTAGGTTAAATGGACAATCGCTTTCTTTAAAAAAGATGGCAAACTATTCTTACAAATTTAACTGAAACCTTCATTAGAGGGCTTGTTTTAACATTAGCTCACTAAGGGCTTGTTTGCCGACAGTCCAGGCATCTTGTTGAAGTTTACGTTTAACGCTCATTCTAACTGGAACACCTAGTAGTTACCGACCAGGATGGTTACAGACAAACGTATTATTAGTAGACAATTGTTTTACTTTAACTTCCAAATATTCTCTAAAAACTTTGATTATTAATATTTTATTATATCTTGTATTTCATTTGTGTTTTGTAATGTGTAAATAAGGTTAAATAAAAAGTTATCATCTCCGGAAAATAAAACAGTAAGTATTAAAAACAATTATAAATTTATTAGATTATTTAAGATTGAATGTGAATAAAACAAATCAAATGCCAAAAATATTGACCAAAGGAAAAAAACAGTACCAAGAATCTTATTTTAAAAACACAACAAATTCAGAGCAAGGTTTCCAATAAATCGCAACATGAAACCAATAAATAAAATTCCCAAGCAAAACGTACTCAAATTACAAACCTGTTCATAATTCCTAATAAAATCCCTGAGCTCCTTCTCCTTGTCCTCGAGGGTCGCGTACAGCTGCTTCATCTGGTTCAGTAAATCGAATTTCTCGGCTTTCAGCCTCTTCTTATCGGCCTTGAGGGCTGAAATAAAGCGCAATTATCATACCACGTTTAACAGATTTATGATTATACAATATACTTTTATATCTATATTGATATTATAAAGAAGAAACATTTCTGTTTCTGTATGTATGATTGTAATGTTTTCACACAGAAACTATTGAACCGATTCCAAAAGAAAAACTCAATTTCTTTATCTATTAGAAAGTTGCAGCCACTGAATGATATAGGCTATACAAAACTATATTTAAAATAACAAACAACGAATAAGTACAACAAAAACAATAGACATTCAATGATAAACATTTCCAAATCGTTGACATTGTTAAAAAAATCAGATGTGTATTAAATGCAGCATTATTACAAACAATTATTTGTTGAAAACAATAATATTTCCATTTAAATCCAATGTACATTTAATTTCTAGAAAAATTTACTAAGAATTTGTATATTTTATACAACAAGAACGTTAAACTAAATTCCGATCCTAGATTTTAAATCTTCACAAAGTGTCCAATGTCCACTTGCGTGTCCTTTGTTGTACTATCACAATGCAGATACTCCTTATGCCTTAACAAAAGGAAAAGGACATAAGTAAACATGATATAAATTTGAAAGTTTTAAACTTTATTTCGTTTACCATAAGCACCAAGAAAACAAGGCGTATTAAGTAACATAGCTAACGTTTACACCCTCGTTGTACGTCTTATATTGTTTTTAGAACGTTTGGGTCAACAGAGACATCGCTATATTTCTGTTTGTAAGCACTCTCATTTTTATTCAGATTGTGTTTTTTATATTGAAGATAAAATCGCAAACGTTACCATCATTGAATATAAATGCGGAAAACTCATTTCCATTATCGATTATTGCGGTAAATACAAAATTGAATTAAATAATTTCGGTAATTATTTCGTTTTCCTTTACGATAATTAAATATAGGTTTATTCTCTTATTGAACATTTTGTATTGAATTGAAATTGCCGCTACGTTTTAATATATTGATGCAGGTTAAGTGTAAAGGACAATCAACCCGCTTAGCGATTAGTGAGGCTCAGTGCGCTGATAAGCAGCCTTTGATCGGTATTTTATAGAGCGTACCAAACTCAGGTAATATTCCGCTACCCGGCGTGTTATTACAAGCAAAATGAATCATAAAGATTATGGAAATTTTTCGATTAAATTATAATGCATACGCAAATTAAAACAAAATACATAGAGAGCGGTATATTGATAAATTTATCGTGCTCAATGATTTTGGCGAAATTATTTTAAATGAAAAATATATTGAGCACGGAACGTTTTTAAATTTGTGGTTTATATCATTGAATGTTTATTTTGGAATTTCATTAATTAAAATAAATTTATTGTTTTTGTATAAAAGGATTAAATTGCACACAATAAATTACATATTGGTTGTTTTAAACTTATTGGCTACAAATCATTTATATTACAAATAGGTCCCTGACAAATGAGTGAAAATTTAGTATAACTTACTCTATAATATTTGCTAAAGTTAACATAATATCAAAGAGCAATAATTAAATTACGTCTAGACGTAGCACAAACATTTATTTATTCCTCTTCATTTATCTTTATATGATCTTCAATTTAGGTCTCAGTACATGAATAGGAACTTCTTAAGGCTTATTGGGTTCCATCAGTGGCAGTTACAAACCAACCCACGGGAACGTGACGCAAAAACAAAATTTAATTTCGTGCCATTCGTAGGCTCTATGGACACTTTATCGAAATATTTTGACTCCAATATAATGCCTAAAACATTATACTTAGAAACAAAAATTAAATTACATTAGATCAACCGTGGATAAACAACTGTTTAACCTCTGTAATAACTATCACAGAGGTTCACAGTTAAGCGAAATATGATCTTGAATTTAGATGTCAGTACATAAATAAGAACTTCTTAAGGCTTATTGAGTCCGATCGTGAAAGTAATGACATTAGTGAAAATGTCAGTGGAAGTAACAAACCAACCCACGTGTACGTGACGCGAAAGCGAATTCCCCCGTACCATTCATATTGCCCCATGGACACTTTATCGGAATATTATGACTACGGTTTATCAGTGCCAGATGAGTTTACACGTTAAATTATTACGGTCCAACGTGATTAGTTTTCGTACCTCGTTCGTGGAAGTCTTAATTGTTCTTGAGAGTAATAATGAAGTTTGAGTTTTACTGTTCTATGTCTTTGTAACCTTGCATAACCTTGTTTGTTGTAAACATCGCTCCACAATAATCATTAGTGCTTTATTATGTTTAATATGGAGTTAATTGATTTATATAAATAAAATAAAAAAATAGATATTCTGGGACACTACGCCATCTAGTCCCAAACTAAGCAAAGCTTGTGCTATGGAAACTATAAAACTGATAGACATACTCATACATACTTATTTGTAGATACATACATACTATAGAAAATTACAATGTTCATCACATCATAATTTTCTACTCGTAGGGATCGAACCCACTTATTTTTCACTAGATATGTAACACCTTATGTGTTACATATCTAGTAAAAAATAATGAAAAGGGTCCACGAGGCTTTGTTAATTTAATATGATTTATTTATTGAGCGTTTTTTTCACCACAGTAACTCCTTATATATTGAAATATAAGATTAATTTAGAATAAAACTCAAAAACAACAAGCGACGTCCTCTCATCTACTTCGCGTATAAGAAACATTAATAGCACTAATCACTTACAACTGACAGCTTCCCTCGCCAGCAGTAGTTCCTTCTCCAACTGTTGCGGGTCTAGAGCCGGCGCGTCCTGGTCTTCCTGCCTCTCGATGAGCGCGTTCCCCGCTTCCCCCCGTTCCACCGCCGCGACCAACAAGCGACGCACCCGCGTTAACTCCGCCTGTACAAGATCACTAACCACTCTTAATCGTGCCTAGATGTAATGTCGTGCCTAGAAATGGAGGGCTTTACGTTTTCAAGGATAACCACTCTTAATCGTGCCTAGATGTAATGTCGTGCCTAGAAATGGCTTTACGTTTTCAAGGAAAATAAGTGTCGTGCCTTGATGTAGGAGAAAACTGATGACTCTCTATGACTGAATGCTTTACGTGTTCAAGGAAAGTGTTCAGGATTGAGGAGATCAACTTTTTAGTGGAAACAGCCATATCAATTATCATCCAGCTATTTTTTAATTTTACCTAATACAGACTCAAATATTGATACAAAGTTGTCTACAACACAATTTCACTTGTCTTTTGTGTTTTTTTATGCTTTAAGCAGGAAATCTAAAATATCAAAGTGTATGTTCGACGAACGTCTTAAACTGTAAAATAAACGGTTTTCTTACAATAAATAAAAATCAATTATCTGTTTTCTACTAAGAACTCTGAGTATTCTTGCTTCAGTAATTTTCGCGCAGGATACGTTCAGAATTTAAAGGTTTTATCTCATCAGTCACTAGCTTATATTATCAAAACCGCACCGCGTCAATTTGTGAGCATTACGAAGTTAACCAAGTGAATGTTTATGCCATATCCAAACGTTCAAATACTCAATTGATGTGAATATTGGAGAGTCAAAATGATATAAATGAATTATTTTGCCTGTAGTGAATAAATATTTATTTAATAGCTGCTTAAAGTGAAGTTTTATTTAGCTAAATGTAAAGAAAAGAAGCAATGCGAGGCGAGGCGGTTCCGATCGGGTGCAGGAGCAACATGAGCTATGACCTTAATTGCTATCGATTTGTTAACTTTCGACTCGAAGCACATGCGACGGGTTAAATATCGCAGTCACGCAAGCATGCGCTATCTACGTGCGTTAACGTAGTCTGTAATGCTTTATGGCTGTTCATGTGTTTACAAGTGTGGAAAGAAATAACAATCTATAGATATCTACGTACTCGTGTAGTACGTAGTATTATTTGTATTTTAAAGTATAATGACATGTGTAACGTGTACCTTTTCGTGACGCAATGTGTATAATCAAAAGGTAGGATGCGATGTATCGTTTGATGAAATTTTTTGTTACAAAACCCATGATATATTATAATGTATATGTACAAAACTCATTATTTGAAAGAAGGAAAAATAACTCTAAACAAGTCGATTCTTAAATACTTAACCAAAAATTATAATAAGATAAGACGAAACTTTAAGTTAGAGGCAAAAAAATTAAGTGCTGTGTTTCCTACAGTATTTGGGTTTTGGTGAACCACTTAGCATTTGATTCTCCGTAATAACTTAGAAGCGCTGATTTCCAGTAGTTCCAAACAAATTGTCAATCTATCATAAACAATATTATATAGTTTGCTAGAAAAAGTTTTTCACACATGTCGTATCATCCTACGAAGTTTCTCACATAGGCTAGGGAATGAGAAAATAGCAAACACAACAAAAAGGTCACCTGTAATCGTTCGTTTTCCAGTCGAAGTCGCCGGGCCATCTGCGCGGCGGTGAGCATCCCGGGGGACGCGGGCACCTCCTCCTGCCGCGACCGGTCCGACCGGCCGCCGGGGGACGCCGCATCGCCGCAACGGACATCTTTTATAAAGGTATCATGTCATCGAAATGTTTACACAAAATATTCAAAGGCATAGTAACCTATTACTGAAAGAATATATTTTACATGGAAGGAATAATATTATAGAAATGTTTTCTAAGAAATGTTCAATGACTGGCATGGTAACGTCTTATATGTTGTTTCTTTTAAAATTATTATATGTATAATAGTACAGCATCCTAGTATAGGAAACTGTTAACTGTAACTATAACTAATATAAATAAATAAATAAAAAAATAGTAACCTATTAGTGAAAGAATATATTTTACATGGAAGGAATAATATTATAGAATTTTTTTCTAAGAAATGTTCAATGACTGGCGTGGTAATATCTTTTATGTTCTTTGTTTTAAAATTATTATATGTTTAATAGTACAGCATCCTAGTATAGGAAACTGTTAACTATAACTACATGATGCCTAATATAAATAAATTTATAAAAAAAATTGTAACCTATTAGTGAAAGAGAATATATTTTACATGGAAGGAATAATATTATAGAAATGTTTTCTAAGAAATGTTCAATGACTGGCATGGTAACGTCTTATATGTTGTTTGTTTTAAAATTATTATAAGTATAATAAACAGGATCCGTAGTATACGGTTGATCATTTATTACTAACAAGCTGATTTTTCGTGTGTAGCTTGCTTTTGTTTGACTATATGCCTCAGGTTTTTCCTTACTTGTAAATTGTAATGTTGATAAATGGTAGCTAAAGAATGAATAGGGTAGCAAGGGATAGTATGTTGATTTGACGGATTAAAAAAAAAATATTACTAACCGATTTTTTTGTTAATTATATAAATAACGGGAAATAATATTTGTCCTAAAAAATATTTGCCTCTGTTAGGAAGTCCCCTTTCTCCAACGTGTATTAATGTAATTACTAACCATCTGATTTTTTTATTTATTATTTTTTGACATTACATTTGCATAGTTTACCACCCACAATGTCCTACAAATTGCGTGATCCTACGCTTAAAAGGTTGTTGCAAGCCCATTGCTCGCGAATAGTCTCATTA
>LQNK01000404.1:396159-406236 GCA_001586405.1 Phoebis sennae
TTTCTACTAAGAACATACTCTGAGTATACTTGCTTCAGTAATTTTCGCGCAGGATACGTTTAGATTTTAAAGGTCATAGCTCATCAATCACTAGCTTATATTATCGAAATCGCACCGCATCAATTCGTTGGTATTACGAAGACTGCCTCGTTGGTCTAGTGGTTGCATCTTTGACTACAGATCGAGAGGTCTCGGGTTCGATTCCCGGGTGGGGCCATAAAAAAAAAATGTTATTGAGATTTTCTAAAAAAGTCTCAATAGCAGCCCCAAGTCTGGAAGTTGGCGGTGTTGGAACAACCCCGTGCCTCGGAGAGCACGTAAAGCCGTCGGTCCTGCGCCAAATCTCTCACCGGTCGTGTCGGTCTGCCGTCCCATCGGATTATGAGGGTGAAGGAATAGAGAGTGCACCTGTGTTTGCGCATATACTTGTGCACTATAATATCTCCTGCGTACCTGGCTGATCTCTGATGAGATTGGCCACCATGACCGCTGTCGGTCGGGGAGGCATTATTATTATTACGAAGTTAACCTGATGAATGTTTATGCCATATCCCAACGTCCAAATACTCAATTAATGTGAATATTGGAGTGACAAAATGATATTAAGAATAATTTTGTCTTTGTTTTATTTTGTTTGTAGTGAATAAATATTTATTTAAGGGCTCTTTAAAGTGGAGTTTTATTAAGCTAAATATAAAGAAAAGAAGCAATGCGAGGCGAGGCGGTTCCGATCGGGTGCAGGAGCAACATGAGCTATGACCTTAATTGCTATCGATTTGTTAACTTTCGACTCGAAGCACATGCGACGGGTTAAATATCGCAGTCACGCAAGCATGCGCTATCTACGTGCGTTAGCGTAGTCTGTAATGCTTTATGGCTGTTCATGTGTTTACAAGTGTGGAAAGAAATAACAATCTATAGATATCTACGTACTCGTGTAGTACGTAGTACTATTTCTATTTTAAAGTATAATGACATGTGTAACGTGTACCTTTTCGTGACGCAATGTTTATAATCAAAAGGTACGATGCGATGTATCGTTTGATGATATTTTTCTACTATAAAACAGATGATATATAATATATGTGTACAAAACTCTTTATTTGAAAGAAGAAAAAAATATTACGACAAATAACAACTAAAAAAATAACATAACCAAAAATTATAATAAGATAAGACTTAACATAAATATATTAACGGGCAAAAAATTTACGGGCTGTTTTTCCTACTGAATTTGGGATTTGGAACCACTGAGCATTTGCCTCTCCGTAATAACTTAGAAGCGCCGATTTCCAGTAGTTCCCCACAAATTGTCAACATATCATAAACAATATTATATAGTTCGCTAGAAAAAGTCTTTCAAACAATTTCATGTTGTATCATCCTTCGAAGTTTCTCACATAAGCTAGGGAATGAGAAAATAGCAAACACAACAAAAAGGTCACCTGTAATCGTTCGTTTTCCAGTCGAAGTCGCCGGGCCATCTGCGCGGCGGTGAGCATCCCGGGGGACGCGGGCACCTCCTCCTGCCGCGACCGGTCCGACCGGCCGCCGGGGGACGCCGCATCGCCGCAACGAACATCTTTTATAAAGGTATCATGTCATCGAAATGTTTACACAAAATATTCAAAGGCATAGTAACCTATTAGTGAAAGAATATATTTTACATGGAAGGAATAATATTATAGAAATGTTTTCTAAGAAATGTTCAATGACTGGCATGGTAATGTCTTATATGTTCTTTGTTTTAAAATTATTATATGTATAATAAATAGTACAGGATTCCTAGTATAACTTTTAACTGTAAATACATGATGCCTAATATAAATAAATATATTAAAAAACAGTAACCTATTAGTGAAAGAGAATATATTTTACATGGAAGGAATAATATTATAGAAATGTTTCCTAAGAAATGTTCAATGACTGGCATGGTAACGTCTTATATGTTGTTTGTTTTAAAATTATTATATGTATAATACAGGATTCCTAGTATAGGAAACTGTTAACCGTAACTACATGATGCCTGATATAAATAAATAAATAAAAAAATAGTAAACTATGAGTGAAAGAATATATTTTACATGGAAGGAATATGATATAATATATATAAATAGAAATGTTTTCTAAGAAATGTTCAATGACTGGCATGGTAACGTCTTATATGTTGTTTGTTTTAAAATTATTATATGTTTAATAGTACAGGATTCCTAGTATAGGGAACTTTTAACTGTAAGTACATGATGCTTGACATAAATAAATAAATAAAAAATAGTAACCTATTAGTCAAAGAAAATATTTTTTACATGGAAGGAATAATATTATAGAAATGTTTTCTAAGAAATATTCAATCACTGGCATGGTAACGTCCTATTAGTTGCTGTTTTAAAATTATTATAAGTATGTATAATAGTACAGCATCCGTAGTATGCGGTTGATCATTTATTACTAACAAGCTGATTTTTCGTGATATTCGCATCCTTTTGACTATATGTCTCACTTTTTTCTTTACAGTAATGTTGGTAAATGGTAGCTAAATGGGGTAGCAAGGATAGTATGTTGATTTGACGAATTAAAAAAAATTACTAACCGATTTTTGTGTTAATTATATAAATAATGGAAAATAATAGTTGTCCTATAAATATATGACTTTGTTAGGGAGTCTCCCTTCTCCAATTGTAATTACTAACCATCTGATTTTTTTATTGGTTACATTACATTTGCATAGTTCATATACCCACATTGTCCTACAAATTGCGTGATCCTACGCTCAAAAGATATAGTACTGATGCTTCATGTAAAAATAATTACTATCAAGCCCATTGTTCGCGAATAGTCTCATTACGACGAAATCAATGAGACGCCCAACAAATCCTTGTACGAAAATTCTCGATTGTGGCTTATATCTAAGATAATAGACATGTATGTTGTTTTGATAAATTAAAAAAAAATATTACTAACCGATTTTTTTTTTGTTAATTATCTAGAAAATTATCTTTATAACGCATCGTGGCAAAATATTTGTCCCTTACATCTAATTTTTTAAATCTCAACCTTGCTTTCACTGATACCTAAGATTGAAATCCTCTTGAGTTCAATAAAACGTTGAAAACAATAAAATCTAAATTTTAATTCATTTTACATTCATCTACAAAAACAACACCATATTTTCAACAACATTTAACAAAATATAATTCTTTGATAATCCTGTTCATAAACTCTTTGGTACTAGAATTGTACGTGTTTAAGGAGCGGATGGTTTAATTCACACTTTATCTCTGTAGCACCTATTTTTTCTAGTCTGTATAACGAGGATTGCAAGTGAACAATTAAATACAAATGTTGTTACACTGTTTTGCAGTATTTTGTCGCTTTACGGTTCAGTATAGTGTAGAGATTTTACAGCTTTATTTATTACATTTTGTTATTTCGTTTTCCATATATTATTCCGCCTTTCTACCGAATTTGTGAGGTAAACAAACGTATGTTTAAATCGCTATTCTTATTGTTTTTAGGCCTTTCAAAAGTGACACCCATACATTATCTAAAGTAGCATAGTTTTTGTTAAAGAACGATATAAATGGAGCCGGTTATGGGGACGTAAACATCGTAATAATACGAAAGTTCTCTTAGTCACGAAAGCCTCGTCCAGACAAATCGATTGTATTTGAATGTATCACGCACCGCCACAGGGCGCAGGTGTATAGGCCTTGATTGCAGCCCTATATTAGGATGACAAAAATGTACAATAGCTACAAAATCGTTATGTGATCTAGAATGGTCGTTTTTAAGGAAAATGGTTTTGAAAATGGAATATATGAATGCAGCTTTTTAATTATCTAATGTAAGTATTATAATATATCAAAAATAAGGTTTACTTTTAGTAATGCAAACCAAAATAGAGATATAAAAAAATTCAAAAGCATATTCAAAAAGCCTTTCACAATGGTTTAAATCGATTTAAGATAAAACTAAGGTATTTTACGTTCATACTATATTTTTGTTACAAATTTCTATGTAAAATGCAATATACTAGAAGCTAATTAAGAAAGTGGCGTTTATTAAGTGACAGATTACAACATCAGACGAGTTTCTTTATATATTTTTTGTACAGTGCAAATGAGCTTATTCCCTAAGGCAGTGCGCTCATTAGTGCACCGACATTACGAAGGAACAGACAATGTATGAAAAGTGCCTAATAAGGAAACAATGTTTTAGTAAAGTACGAAATAACTAAGCAATTCTAATTCACATTTGCAAACTTTTCTTCAATTTGGGGTAATTAGGAAATTTCTAATATATAAAGAAAAAATGATAAAAAAAATTATTCCCCCGTTAATAAACAAAAATAAGACATATATTAAAAAAATAAAAAATATGTAAGGTTCAATCAATATTATAAATACTCATACTTAAAATAGAGAGAAATATTTTTAAGAAATCAATATCAAAAAGCAGCTTATTACAGAAGTTGTGTTTATTAATGGTCAGACAATCTTCTTCATGTAATTTTTTGTGCAGTTAGTGTAAATGAGCTTATTCCCTAAGGCAGTGCGCTCATTAGTGCACTGGGATTGCGAGGGAATATAGTATTATGAAAAGTGCCTAATACACAAAACAATGTTCAAGAAACTATAGTGAAATTGAGCTGAAGCTTGTAACAAACTCTTCATTAATTTCGGCTTTCTGTAAGAAAAGTTTTCGAACTTCCTAAATAATGTCTAATTCCATTAACTAAACAAACTACAAAGGGCAAATAAAGTGATGAATATATATAGAAAAAGATTTAGATATTAGAAGAATTGCAGAACTTTCAGTTTACAAATTATTTCTGCTTAGTATTATAAAATAATTTAAAGGTTCATATTTTATCCAAATCCAGTGAACATAATATTTTATTAAATACTTTATTAAATGCTCAATATATATAATATATACTATAATGCTCAATAATCCTTTATCGATAATAATTTTCTATACAACAAGATCTTAAAAGTCTATTAACTATACATTTACAGCGAAACCCTAGTTCCTTATCTCGTTTGTATTCACCGTAGCTTATCCGGGACATTAGTGACGACGTTCATAATATCTCTTGCAGCGTTGAAGAATTCCCAACTAACTGGAAACTTCATCCACAACACAAACATGCCGGCCCGACTAGTTACCAACTATTATCTCCCGTATCACAGCGTCTAACTCAAACGCAACGAACTTTTTATTTTTCTTGTCAATTTCATGTTATATTAAGCAATATTTTGGGTTTTTGTAAATGTAATATTATTTTAATTAGAAAGGATAAAATGTAGTTAATGAAAATAGTTTACTTTATAGTATTTTAGTAGTTTCACGATTTGACTATACTTAAATCAATTAAAAAATAAAAGAATCATCAAAGAATGTTAATAGCCAATTCTAATTTAGCATACTAGTGGGTATATCGCTTTCTAGTCTAATAATAAATCCTACTTAAATTATTTCAAGACTCCCTTAAATTGTGAGTGCATCATGGCTCAAATACCTATGCATTTCCTGTTTTTACTAGCATAAGAAACCTTTTGTTTAATATGAATAGTGTATGCTTTATATGGTAATAATAAATATTTTTACCTTACTTACTTAGTTTTTTAAGTCTAAACGAAAATAGGTAAAGCCAGTGGAGTACGATATTGAAATAATTAGCATAACTATAATTTTAAGCCGGAGTTCAGTAAGTTCTATGAAGTTTTTGATAATAAAGATTCTTCTTACCCCCATCAAGTGTGGCAGTGATGTCAGCCCTGGGTTCAGGTCCGTCACTACTCCTTCCTGGTGAAGTCGCATCTGGAAGAGGAACCTCCTCTTCAGAACTGTCGGCTGGGTCCAAAGGATTCTTATCGCTCGTGTTACTGTTGCCTATCTCTGCGTATGTCCCACTATCGCTTCCATTTTGATTCCATTTTATCGGAGATTCTAGTTTGCCATTCGTTTGATTTTCTTTATTGTCATCATCCGGGGAAGATACTGAAACATCGCCACATTTATTAGCTAAATCACATACAATAAGCCCAATAAATTAACTTTAAAAGCAAAGACAAAGAAAAGAAAGTCCAAGGTCGAACAAAAAGCCAATACACAGTTTAGTTTACCGATAAATGGATTATCCTTCCCGTTTCTAATAGATAACCTCGTTGACCTGTTGAGAGTTGCTTCTCGATCGCCATTTAGTGCTCCATTTCGTGGCTTATCAAGTGTTCTAATTAAGAGGCGTCTTTCGGGAGGAACTGGTCTATCTAAGTCTGTTCTATCGAGCGCGGAGCAAGCTGGTGTGATGAGTGGGTCGGCGGGCTCCGGCTCCGCTTCTGTTTCCACCCTCGTCCCTACCGATACTTGTTCATCGACCATCTTGCGGAGTTTCGCCTACAAAACATTTTATTAATGTTACACTCCTATCGTTCGAATGAAAAGTATGATTATGTAAATGGTGGTAATAGAATACGTAATCGAGGCAATTTATCTTCAAATTATAATATTTTACTCTTTGCGCAGCATTCTTATTTATCCTTTGGATTTTTAACTTATTGTATTATTTTCATAAAACTACCTAAATCGAAAGAATTAGATTGTAGGAAAATTACTAATTGTTTTCATTAATCAGTATCAATGTTATTAAAGTAAATAAAAAGATGATTTGAATATTGTCCAAATATTCAGACGTTTATAAATCTTAATGCCACAATTTCCCAAGAATATCTAAATATTTTTCCTTTATCGGAGTATTCTTAGAATTTGCTATCAGCAAAATAAATTACACATTAGCCGCGAATAATCTACTAAAATGACACATTGCGGCTAAAGAAAATTAGTTCATGAATTATTGTAGAAAGTTGTGCTCTAAATGCCATTAATCACGCTATGGAATCCAATTTGTTCAACATCTAGGCCACAATGGCAGCGATATTTAATAAAGCAGTCATAAAAACAATACCCTTCTGTCCCATTTAAGCTAAGAATTATGGACGATCTATGAGTTCATTTCATAAACATGGGCCTTTATTTTAACAGCATTACGTTTAAACGGCCTTCGTCGATGCTTTATCTTTGTCTATTAATCTAAACAGTGTCTATGTTCCGACACCTTCCATCGTTTGACGTAATTGACAGCTTGCGCCGTTTTAATTAATACCTTTATATATTACCCTAATATTATGTGTGCAGATCTACTTAATTTTACCTAATAAACACTAGACTACTCTACAATGTTCATTATTTATTAATTAATGATTTTCAGGTGAAATTCCAATTTTCGCAGTTTCGACTTAGAGATTAAAACATTGTTTATATCAATATTCATTTTAAAATAAGTTACACTTTAAAATTCATAGATTTCAACAACAATTACTCAATCAACTTGATTCTTGACAAGGAACATTCGCATAATAAAAATTCGGTAACTGTAGACGAAAGTGGGGCACTACTATAATCTCGAAAATATTTGCGAAAAATCTAGAGCTTTCCACAAAACAATTATACCTGCGCGTCGCCTAGAATACGGCGCACTAGCGCCATCAGGCCGCTGTGGCAAGCGCTGTCATGCTATCCACCTGCTCCCCCCAGCCGCATGCTTCCTTTGTTCACCACTTTACGTAAACAAACTTTTCTCTTTCACGAACTATCTCTTAATGAACTTCCCCGAAATTGTTGCGATGCTTTCAACGTTGTATTTGTCGGTGTCAACACGTCAACGCCGCTTTCATGGTAAACTGTAACAAAAATTCAAGTTAGTTTACATAATATTGTTGAAATGTTTATATGGGTATATCAAAATGTTTTGTGCTCTACGCTTCTACGCTGACATGTGTTTTTATGTAATTACTTTTGCAAATTACAATAAGTGATCTTATGAGATAACAATAACTAGATACAGATACATTCAACGTATCATATACCACGTTAGACATCATTTTGTCATAACATTATCAGTACAAATAAGATAGGTAAGAATATACTATTGACTATAAGTAATACTGTAATTCTTTGGTAGCTATCATTTAAAAATAAATCATTTTAATTCAGCTAAAAAGGAATCTTTTCGCTGTTAGAACTTGTATTCCACATTATCCATATTAATGTATGACTTGTGCGATATAAGTATTGTGTCGCCTGAATGTACAATGAATATATCGTTTATATCTATATTTAGCTAAGACGCACAATACCGTGCCGGCATTCATTGGCAGTAAAAGGACTATTCAATGTACCGCACAATAGCATTTTGTTACGATTCAAACATTGTTAGACTTACATGTTACTTTTAACAAAATTACCTGCCAATATGGAGATAAGAGTAACAATGTGGTAATAGGCTTCGGGCCTTGAACTTTGTGCCAAGTGTTTTAAAATTCTTGCGAAAAATCTTAGCGTTTAGGAAGTTCGTTTTAGTTAATAGGAACATTCTTAGGCGAAATACAAAGTTTGCTACATTTTTGGAACTGAAAGAAAACTTCCTTTCAGTAAAGTAAGTAACGACTTAGCCTTTATAGTAAAGAGATCTATTGATTAAGACGTTTTTGTTAAATTCAAAATCAAAGAAAAGTATTACAAAAGATAAAAAATAGTAAAATAAAATTTTGGTTAATAATAATCTACAAATCACCTTATTACTTAACAAAAGTATTCTAGAACCAGAATAATAAAATCTTATTCGTCAGCTATCCAATGTTAACTCTAATAACTCAAAATATATGTTGTCGACGTGTTGAATTACAATTTTATATTGCTTTTAGTTCGTTTTACAATTTAGGAAAAAATAACGCGAAAGCCGCTGACCACACTAATTCCCGCGCAAATTGACATTTTATTTTTTTTTAATTTAATCATAACCATGGATACTCATGGATACATGGATCATTAAGTATTTTTTTTTTATTTAAATGAGAGACTTATTGCCATTTCTCAAAAAAAAACATATAAGCATTATTTAAATATCCGTCTATAAATGTTTTTTTTTCCTATAATAATAATACTGTGCAAACATTACTTTAAATAACGCTCTTGCAACATTACAGACAAATAGACTGGATTACGTAATCTCATAAAGAAAGGACACACTAAGCTCAGGACTGACAAAAGTTTTCAGCTCCCTTTTATCCCAAGACCTAGGATTCAAATAAGGATACTACGCAATACGCAGATTTCAGAGCGTAGCTTTTATTTGTTTTAGTCTGCTTTGCTGTGAAAAACGAGAGAGCTTGCCAGTTGCAATTATTAGCGACTACACTGATTAAAAGTCCGAATGCGTAGAGACGTTGTTCTATTTTTTGTAGGCCTTCAGAGAGAAAATGATTATTTCCTCTTTTTATATCTTTAGGTTTGTCTACGATAAGATAGTTCTTTAATATATATTAATAAAGTATCAGAAAAATACAGAGTATGATAAGCATTGAATAAAGTATACCTAGTACTGATATCGACAATTTCATTCAATCTTCGAACGACGGAATTATAATATTCATATAATCTTTTAATTACGAACTTGATACAATATAAAGTTATATCCTTCTTCTTTATGAGAAACATGCCTAAAAATAGATCAAACATTATATATTTATAAGTCCTATAAATAAGTTATAACAATTAAGGATGCCTTGAATATACATCAATTTCATTAACAATTTAATTTCGTTATAATTTCTCATTAACGCCTACTCTATTTGTTAATCTTCCGTGAAATGTTTGTAACTTAATATATCGAGTTGTTATGATGCCTATTACCGTAACGATTGTTCCAGTGAACGCCACTTGATCAAAAAATTTCATTAATTAAGAACATTTGTCTATAGCAATGTTATCCAAAGGAAACATTTATGTTAGTGTATGTTGATAATGTTTTAATAAAATAAAAATTTTTGCCAAAAAATAGAACCGACTTCCTGAAAATAGATAAGGCACCGACTTTGTATAGATTTCAACAAAAATGAAATAAAAGTTATTTTCTACTTTTTAGAGCGAGGAAGTCGGTTCTATTTTTTGGCAAAAATTTTTATTTTATCCTTTTTAGTGTCCTGTGAAGGGTAATCACATCATCTAGTCACAATT
>LQNK01000404.1:407275-434286 GCA_001586405.1 Phoebis sennae
TTCCGTGAAATGTTTGTAACTTAATACATCGAATTGTTACGATACCTATTACCGTAATGATTGTTCCAGTGAACGCCACTTGATCAAAAAAGTTCATTAATTAAGAACATTTGTCTATAGCAATGTTATAAAGAGGAAACATTTACGTTAGTGTACGTATGTTGGTAATGTTTTCACAAAAATGCCTCTACTTCTTCTAATACAAGGACGCTTTCAAAAATTCTTTCACCACTTGAAAGCATTTCAGCATCTATATTATAAGCTACATAACATTATGCTACGGGAGCGAATCCGCGCAGACCAACTAGTACTAATATACAACTATTTAATCGCCCTTTTAATTGAAAACAGACGTATAAACATTAAATTTAAGATTACTATGTTACGATGTCTATGCGAAGCCCTTAATATATGCCGAAATATATGCCGTAACTTATCATTATGTTTGATGGTGACTAAAGTTACGAAACGCGAACCCGTATTCATCAAGGTAATTGCGCTGTCTCATTGACAATCCGGTCACATCCTTCAAGATTTACATAAAAGGGTCTTACGGCAACTAGAGTGCCGCCTTGTATTCAATTCGACTGTTTTTATCTTTAGATGACTTGTATTTACAGTAAGCCGATGGTGCGTATATTCAAATATCGATTAGCCCGGTTTCGTACATTTTTCTTCTTTAAAGTCGAAAGACCTACTGTCTACATTTTACGTTCAATTTTATTAGCTATGCAAATTAATTAGAAAATTACATCATCTATTTTTATCTTATTTGTAGTATTATAGCGTATTATTATAGCCTCTGGTACTACTATCTCTCCACTAACAAAGGTTACCTGGAAAAGATCGCTCTAAAGCGATAAGGTCGCGTTTTGTGTAAAGTATATAATGTTCTTTTATTTTAACTATAACTGAAATTAATTTTTATGGCTTTATACAATAAAGACATTTTCATTAATTTATTTTCCTTTATCTATAACATTATAGATACGACTACATAAAGCTTTTCATATCAAAATTATCGATAAATCAACAAATTTTCTATCATTCTGCATTAACATTCAGTACTATGACTTACATAAGATATTTTTGTTTAATTTATCAAAAGCGCAAGTTAACATTATTAAAACCTGTGGCCTGAAAATGAATAGAGCGTGTCAACACACAAGTTGTGCTCAGTTACTACCGCAGGTAAGTTCTATGAGCTTCGTTATTGCGGCCTTTGAATGCTCCTCTCCTTAATTAAAACGTAGAGCAGAGATTTGTATCTTGTCGTATGTGTGCAGTTTGTATAAGAAAGTAATTTTAGATTAAAAAAGCGTAGACTTAAGCGTTATTTGCGAATTTAGATCTCTGTTGAGGTTTTGTATTTTTTCTTGGTATAAAGTATCCGTACATTGTATATTTCACTAATTAAAATAATTTGGATGTAATAATAATATGATGAACCATCATCATATATTATATTCTCATAAATATGATCACGAACTATATCTAAGAAAATAACATTGTTTTAATGATCTCTACTAACGAACACATAATACGCCGTCAGCCTTCTATGAAGCTGAAACTAAATTTACTTAGTACAGATAGTAAATATTAATTTTTTTCACATTACATGGTATATTTCCAATTTATACATATTAGATATATATCGAGCCACATCTACCTAACGAATTTTGATGAAATTAGATTTTCATTGATCTGCAAGAACCATATTTAACGCGGCTAAAACCGCGGGCGCTACTGTAAAAATACTTTCTCATTTCGTATCAGTATAATTTCATCAATAAGCGAATTTGTTTGTTGTCTAATTGAAGAACGTTGGCAAGCGCAGGTGGTATTAGAGGCGGTAGCTTCACTTGTATTTACGACGCAAGTTACTGCAGACTGAGATTGTTACATCACTATAATATCATAATGGCGTCGTAAATAGTCCAAGTTTAAAGCTCAACATTCAGTTTCACACCCCTCTTTATTATAAAGGCGTAAACCTACGCTGTTCTATTAAATTACTGTAAGTGAATTGGATAAATCCCCAGTGCTTCTTATTTGACACGATTTCATATATTTATTAAGCTTCAAAATCAAATTATGGATGTTGACTGTAAAAGAAAATTGCTAGATGATTTTTAGTTTATGACATTACTTTACTTAAACTACTTATGACTTATTAGTTTGTTAAAAATATTCTTATGTTATAGTAGTTGCCTTTATTAAAACCACATGAGTAGTTTTTCTTTATTTTACTTTCTAGGCTGCCTGATAGAAATTGCCGCTTGAGATAAGGCCGCCCGTTATTCAAACATGTATACTTTAGTTTTGTTTTTTGTATTGTCTTTATTTCTTTGCGCCTAAGTTATTTACAAAAACTTATTATTAGCTTGCAACATTGCGGCGAATTAAGAGCCTAATATTAAACGCAATATGATATTCCATTATGTGGGCGTGTTGATATTTATAGGAAAATGAGACGTGTTAGTAACCGAGCACATACGTCACATATCCACTTTCCTGTGACGTTTATTGATAGCTATCATCCGAGAGAACTGCTTCTCGAGCTTATAAGATTATTCGAGAATGTATACCTATATCTTAAGCTGAATTAACAAGAAATATGTAGGTCAATTGATTATAGCTTAACATTAACGTAATATAATTTCGTGGCTTATATCAATTTCTATTATTTTTATTTCTTGATAATGAATTAAGTAAGAAAATCTATAAGATTCTTGTTCAGTTTCTACGAAATTATTTTTGTCATTGATGAGATTAATGTTCTAGAGCTAAGACCACGTATGACGACCAAAAATCACAACATCAACCAAAAAACTATAATGTTTCATACATATATTGAGAAAAAAATACGAATTATGAAGTACCTATCTCCGTAGCAATAAAGGTGATGGAATTTTTACGACGCAAACAAAACGTGATGCGTAAAGTTTCCGATTTCGAAATAATTTGCTGCGGGAACGGCTTTATGACAGTTTGACGTCCGAATTAGTTTATAAACAAGCAGAGCTGAAATAATGCCTGAGAAAGATAGGTAAGCGCTAAAAGTTTGAGCGGATTCGCGAATTTCTACTTAAGTAGCGTAGCATCGTCAGCATAGCTGAGTTATGTGCTCTAGCCTCCGTGAAAACTTTGTATGTAAACTGGTAAACTAAATAGGTAGACGCTTGTGCTCTACTTTAAATATTACTAACTAGCCTTACGTAGCGAGTTTATTGGTTACAGCTATTACGTGACGTTGTACATGGATTTTCTTGGCGAAAGAGAACCTCGATCACTTCAACCGGACTGATACCTAATATAACAAAAGGACAACTGAATATCTACATTAACACATGTTTAGGCATCGTTTTTATCTATGTTGGTACTATTTGTAGGTCACCAGCTTTGAATAATGGTAAAATGCTGAGTCACTAAATAATTTTTCATTCAAAAGACGTTTAGCGTCTGAAGGACAAACTTCGTGGTAAATAAACAAAGAGAAAACAGGTGTAGCTTCAAATAATTATTAATCAAATATAATGAAGTCGTTCATTGTTGATAATAGATTGTTACACTCTATTCATAAATCATAAAGCAATTCATTCGGATAGTACACCCAGCCAATACAGAAACTGGTTAAATATGCCATTTGTCAACTGCCATTTTGGAGTTTTCGCTCTAAATATAAACTGGGCACCCGCTTTGAACCGAAAGCGAAATTTTTACAAATTCTTTTAAAATGATTATGAATTATTTTTGATTAACAATACGCATTGTTTATCAATATGAATGAATATCATTTTAACAGGAACATACATTGTGATAATAAATTCAAAGATAAATAATCTCTAAATCTCTATTGCGTTTTATGAACTAAAATATCTTTAAATATTTTCCTAACTACGCAGCGCTCCCCAGCTGCTTAATAAATTTATCATATTCCTTCATAAAAGACTATTCAATAGCTATGAAATTAGAGCGCACCTGAGCACCGAGTGCCTCGCAAGTCCAAGTTTACTTAGGAAATTAAACTCTAGACTTAGTATCACTATTTATATAACTTTAAGCAAACTGAGCTCGTCAAATTCGTAGCCACTTCATTTTGTGATTAACATTAATATTAACGGTAACATTTGCTCCAGGTAGCGAGTCTTTATACATTAATGTAAAAGAGACAGTGTCAGTCTGTGGAGTGCTTATAAATAAATTGACATGATTATGCCAAATTATCATAAAATCAATAAATCAATGAATTAGTTTTTCATTTATTATTTTTTTTATTTATTTACTTCAATCTTACACTATTATTATGTATATGCAAAGCCTAATGGAACACTGTAGTAACTTAGTAAAAAAGCTACTGAAAGATACAGCTCTAAATTCTAAGTCCGGAAAATTACATTGTATAATTAAAGATTAGCATTCACCAAGAAAAGCTTATTTTCCTCAATATATAAGTGTTTTAGTCTAAAGATTATAGGGGTTTTGAAACTCTTTATAATTTTATATGGGCTTACTTTATGTCTACTGAAGGATTATTTTCATCCCAAAATTATTACAAAGAGCCAACCCATGTATTATTTTTTCGTAAATCCCTTTCACTATCTCGCATTGGATGAACATATTTACATTTCAAATTTTAACCGTTTTTATGCCTGTATTTATGCGACTAAAAACATTTTATAATAAAAAGTGAGTTTATAACCGCGGCATAGCCTAACATACAAAATTATATCAAAATCGATTCAGTCGTTGCGGCGTGATTGACACACAAACATCCAAACTTTCACAGTTATAATATAAGTAGAACTTAAAACAATAAAAAAATATTTTTAAAAATATATATTCTTTTTACCACTATTTACCATCGTTAGTTTTATGGCACGTACATCTAATTTCACTTTAAATAAATAAAGCTATAGCCATTTACTTGAGTCTAGAAGCTTCGAATGCCGCAAACAGTCTCAAGTGACCATCGACTCCATTCGCGAACCACCCAGACTATTAACTAATAGGGGTCTAGAAGGTTGTTTAGTTTATTTATTACGAGCCCTGATTGCTTCAGCCTTCTCAAAGCGATTGTGATATTCTTTAAATTGGCTGTTTAATATTTTAGGGTCCTGGATACATGTTTTTCCTTTTAGTAGTAATGAAATATTAAAATAAAGGAAAAGATTTATACTAAAATGGTTTTATTCAATATCTACCGAATAAGATGTGTGATTTGAGTTATTTGGACACTATCTTAAATGGTTACTATACCTAACGGCAAAACTTTTCAACTCATAACTCGAACGATTCGTGCGTACCTATACCTACTTAACGTACTAAGAAACGACCTTATCAATATAAAAGTTTATATTTTAATATCTTCTATGATGAAAAAGAGCAAAAATACATAAAAACGAGTTTGGGATCTAATTAAACCTCATGATCCATGTATTTGTTCGTTCAAACATTTATGCGGTGACTGTTAGCAACATAAAATTCAATAAAAAGATCGTGAACATCCAAAACAATTGTGATAATCTTTAAAGTTTAATATTTTATGTAGAATACATGATTTTCCTTTTCCTTTGCATTAATATCGACTGTAATAGAAATTATTATTATTCTTTGTGTATTTTTTTAATATGAGATGTTTACGTTGGTGTTATTTAGAAACTTTGCGTTATTTAACAAAAAAAAAGCTCTACACCTTTCAAATTGACATTTACGTGGCCGTTTCAGTTTAACTAATGCTACACTATAAACAATCCTTATGAACTATTCCATCAATCTGAACATGAAAACGACACAAAAAAGTATAAATCACAATTTGGAATCTATTTATTATTTACGATCCATTTGCTTGTGCATAAAAAAGTAACATTTTGTTCAGTGTCTATTAGCGGTATAAAAATAAATTCTAGAATATAGATGTTATATTCTTGCAAATAAGTATTGAAATACATTAAAACTTCATAAAGTCGTCAAGATTTACTCAGGGATGAAAAAATAATGTAAAGGATTTCGACGATTCACAACGTAGAGGTATCTGTATTGATTTTTATTCGCCTTAATTCTTAGATCCCTTTCCAACCTATAATAATTAATGACCTATTTACATACGTAATTACGTTCTCAGATTCATGAATTAACAATTACCGTGTCGCTTTTCATTGACATGTAGGACGAAATTCTCCGAGTTTTAAGTGCGCGTTGAATTTTGTAAGCGTACTTATTTGGCGAGACTAGTGGAGTAATTGTATATGTAAATGGAAAACTCCGTAGGGCAGAGTTCGTGGGGTCGTGACCTGCAACCGCCGACCTTGTACCAACTTGGATTAGCTTCAGCATGACTTATTAAATCTTTAATAAAACTTTCGTTTTGAAATATTTTACTGCAGCTTTGTTCGTTGAGCATAGAATATGTAATTACGCTGGTGAGCCATGATTTTTATTAGATGCAGTTTATTCAGAAAGTCGTCCTACGTTCTAGCTTTACTTTTATAGTTTTATTTTAAAGGACTATTAGTTTTCATACAATTTTTTTTTAATTTTTATCCTAAATAGTCCTTTTCAGGAATGTTATGTTATAAAACAGATAACATATCAGATTTAATAAATATTTAAATAAAAGATTTAAAACAATGTCCATTATAACATTAGGATGAATGATAATAGAATCTTTTTCAAACAAAGATCTTCAAGATTAATAATTACATCAATCAGTTTTTAATATTTTCCTGTAAACAAATTGTATTTACATGAACACAACTCAGACGCAAACATTGTGATTAATTACAATCACGGCAATAACTCGCTCAAACCGAATTTCCCTCCGTTTATAGCGAGTTTTAATTAAAAAGCTCAACGTTAGCAAGCACTTGCTAACTGGGAATCACAACACTCATGCCCTTAAGTACTGCGTGTCCTTCACAGAAGAGATCGCTTAGAGGTACGCCTCGGGCCCGTTTGGGGGAACGAGTAATCCATATTTCAATGACGCTTAAACCTCTACAGGGAACTCAGATCTTGTATTACCACAGTTTAAATAGGAAAGTCAAACACAGATTCGCCTGCATCTGATAGCGCAACGAAATGTGGCACGACGCGCTCAATAGTCGATTTGAATTTACAGTTAGATGCAGTCTAAGCAATAAATCGGATATTTTAGACTTCACAAAGAGCCCGCCTCAGTGAAGAATTTCGATATTATTCACAAAGTATGCTCGCCGTTCCGAAGAAAAATTTCCCTGAAGATGTTCTAAAGGATGATTTAAGTACAACGTCTGTCCTGCAGTGACTTTATATTCCTCGTTCTTTCTTGCGTTTAATTAACTTGATTATTTTGCTGTAGAATTCCAATATGGTCATGATGAAATTATAAAAAAATAAAAGTGTAAATTTTGTTAAGTATATTTGAAAACTTACAAATGCATAAATCTTGAATGAATATTTAAAGTTTTAAAATGTGACACACATTTTATACTGTAAACTAATTATAATTCATGCGTCATTATAATTATAACAAAGCGTAATCATGATAAAATCGAGTTTACAGAATAGTGATTAAGTATTCAAACTTAATCACTATTCGGTGACATTACACGGTAGTCGGTAACCCAGTTCGTAGACAGGCTCTATACAACAGCTGTACGTAACTTCACGCGTCATAAACTTCACTCATATTTTCCAATTGAAAGAGATGCCTTTTACACAATGGCGCATCTCATCCCTGTTGTAAAGTTGCCAGCGAAGAATCTCTTTGTCCGACGCAAAAGGTCACGCATGAATTTTTTTTGTTATCATAACATAAACATTGATATGACCCGTTTAAAAAACAGACTTGAACGTATTATAGATAGTTTTGACATCTAATCAATGAAAATGTAAATTAAACTATCAAAATGCAACCCACATTTTATACTGAACACTAATTAAAATTCATACGTCATTATGAATATAACAAATTGTAAGCATGTGTAAATCGATTGCGCAGAATAGTAACTAAGTTTGAAACAGTGACATTATACGGTAACCCAGTTCATAGACAGGCCCTGTACAACAGCTGTACGTAACTTCACGCGTCGTAAATTTCACTCATGTTTTCCGATTGAAAGAGATGCCTCTCACACAATGGCGCATCTCATCCCTGTTGTAAAGTTGCCAGCGAAGAATCTCTTTGTCCGACGCAAAAGGTCACGCATGAATATTTTTTGTTATCACAACTTATGTATTAATATTGCTCCTTAAAAAAAGTGTCTTAAACAGAATACGGCGATTAAATAAAGCAAAACAACGTATTTTTGTGTATCATATTTTTCGTCATTATAACAGTGTTTATGATATAATTATGTATCTTATAATTTTAGTTAGTATTTAATTACTTTAAAAAAAAATAATCATTATACATAATTGTTATTTGTTGTTATTCAAACTCCTTAAAACATAACGTATTACGAGCTTCTCCCGTATTTTAAACATATTTATTTTATCTTGAAATAATCAATGTTCTTTTCAAATGTAAATGAGCATAAAACCCACAACCGGCTGAGCAAAGTATCGTCACGTAATTTATTTTAAGTATTGGAAGCGAATCTCGTTTATTCGTTACCCTCGGAAGCAAATTTAATTAAAACTCCTAAACATTTTACATCAGTAATTATTGTGTCTCTTGTACTACTGTAATAATGAAATATACAGTAATGTCTTTATTTAATTTTTTTATGATAAAACGCTTAACGTCAAAAATGTATGTACATTTTAACGTTAATTGTTCCAAATAAGCTCTTCGAATGAAAAACAAACAAAAGCATCCGACATTATTTTATTATTCGCTATTCCACTCGAACCCCTTACCCCTTTTATACGGGAACATTCAAATATTTCCTACTTACAAACCTGACAATTATTACGTACGAAAAATTCTAATTAAACACACAAAAGGCTGTTAAAAGAGCAGGTATTACTCGTGAGCGAGGGTTTAGAAAGAGGGATTGGCGTTTCTACCGTCTTAAAACGTTTTCACCTGGCTTGAGTACGATTTGACGAGGTGCCCCAAGTTTTAATTACAAGCTTAATAAATCTACGGCCCCGATCCCGGATGGATTTAAGAGGAAGATGGATAACAAATAGTTGTTATATATTGTTTCTACGACGGCGATTATTGTAGATCGATGAAATTCTATTTAAGTGGCGTTATTAGTACCTATTATTTTTTAAATATTATTAAAAGATTAAAGATTACTTAAAATCATTTTAACCGACTTCCCAAAAAATGAGGAAGTTATATGTTACCGCTGTTGTTATTAAAATTTTATTGATGAGTATTACTAAAGCAGGTGGTTACCTTTTCGGTAGAAAGTTTTAGGAAGTGAAGCTTTAAGCGGAAATAATCTATGAATAATAATAAATTATACCTGTCTTCAATCATCATCATCATCATTTAATACATCACTGTTTATATAAACAATAAATTATCGTATAAATCATTAATATTAATTAGAACATTTGTTTGTTCAATACCAACTAAGCTATACATATTTCATTTGTAACAAAATATAGTATCAATCATGTTTGACAATTGATTACCATAAATACTGTTATTGTTTAAAACCATGGTGTGTAATCCTTTAAAATATATGTGTATCTACATAGTTAAGATATATTAATATTATCAAGCTCTTTTGTATGTAGTGGTACAATTGTCGGGTTTCCGATAAATAAATAATTCATTAATAAATTCCACATAAATATTGTAGTAATGCGCATATTACTACAATATTTATAATATCTTAAAAGAAAATATGCTCTTATATGTAAGACCGAACACCAAAATTGTTTAGTTGAAAACATTTTGTGCTGGTAATGCTTATATTCAAGTTTGTGCATATTTCATTGTTTTCAAACTTTGAAACTATTCTTGAAATTTAAAGTTCACATATTATATAGTACAATGTAGCGAAACGTACAAGATCAACACGTCTAAAAGTTATTGTTTGACTTTGTTCACGTATTCATTGTTACAATATTAGCTATTTATTTACTAAATTGGGTCAGTAAAAAGATAAGAAATATTTACCAAGGTTTGTAATGAGTATTACTATATCTTTTCATTAAAACAGAAAAGTGTGACAAAGTAGGTTATTGACTTAAATTATATAGAATTTGAAAACTTATTGGACAGAAATAGTTAATAACCTTAGTACGAGAAACATTTACATTATATTAAAACTTTTGTAAACATCTCCATATCATATTTTGAAATATCTAAATTCAAGTCAGAATATAATAAATATAATAAATAATAATAAAAAATAATGTATTATAAAAACACGGAGAACGACACTAAAATTCGACATTAAAATATTGTGGGTTTATTTCATAAATTCCGAGTAAAAATTATTCAGAAGACGATGTCGAAATAAGTTTAGTTACTAAATTTACCTTCTAAGTAATTACACCATCTGAAATAAGTAAACATTAAAAATGTAAAGCGTGAAATGAAAAACAAATTTGAAGTCAAGAATCTTTATTCAACACTGAAAATCCATTAGTTTCACCGGTGTCGCTATCGATACAAGTTTTAGTTTATAACTTAGTTATACGTATAGCATGCGCCGCTGTTCGAAACGAGACATTTTTACGAGAATTTCATCATACACTAAGTTTTTTCATAAATGATTGTTTGATATTTCTTATTGACGTTTTATTTGGAAATCTCAACATGTAGAGCGAATCTAATAAAAGATAAGAAAGCTTATCTACATATCTCACAAGATTTTTATAAGTCTCGGATCAAAGAAATATTACTTTTTTTTCTTACAATATGTTTATACTCCAATCACTGTCTGTATTATTAAATACATAATACAGATATTTTTATTTTTAAATATTTTTTTGCCGAAAAGAGGCAAATAACTAACTACTTACTAAACAGCAATATCTTCCAGGCAACCGAAAGTTAATGGATATATATTGGTCCGATACGCGAGTGCGCATAATAAACTTTACGCACACAAAGAAATAAAATGAAAAATATGGCTTTTGATAGCAACAAATATAGTACGATAGTATAATTTGAAATCAGGTACCCTTATGTTCTACAAACGTCCTCTATCTGTCCGTTTAATATTAAAACATATTTAAAAAGAGTGATGCTATCATAATATACAGGAACGAACTGCAAAAACTCATTTAAAATAACGGGTCTTTTTAAGTATATAGCTAAACTGTGTTATGAAGTGCGATACTCAAGGAACTCAGTAGAAGTTCTATCAACATCTGCCAGCTATTGGGCCAGATGCCAAAACAAACTAGCCGATAAAGTTGCCAGGAAATCGGATATGAACTCCCTGTGACTACTGGTATAATAATATTACCATAAGTTTACGACTATGTTCAGAAGATACTGAGAACAGGTAACTTTTTATTGGAGCAACATATTAAATTCAATTGACTATTATGTACATGAGAGCGTTTACAAGCACGTTTATTTCATTTTTAAAGTTTTTTTTATTTTTTATTCTATTAAAAGGATAATTTCTCAATATATATTAATTAACTAAAGTGAAGATTAGATTGTACCTTTGTACAATCTTATCTCTAATCACAAACACTTCGATACTAAACTCAATAGATTATTTTAATTTTCACTCCTTTACAATTATCTGAACAAAGTTTGAAGCTGTCTGTGTCGATATGATCAGTTGTACAGTATTTCTACTTTTTGTTTTCGTACCGTTTTATTTTACCATTTTGGTTCGTTGGTCATTTATAATTGCATAATTCAATGTCTACTGTTAATTGTATCGTTGTTGTTAATGTTATTGTTTATGCGTTTACTAGAAATACTCTATAAGTAAAATAAATATTGCATGTATGGCGAACACTGCATTGTATCTATGTTGTTAATGCTATAAAGAATTTCATTTTAATATAACACACAACAATCCGAGTATAATATTCGGATTAAAAGCCATCTCCAAGTTACCATGCACTCACAAGTTAACGTTTAAGAAAAAGTTTCAACTTCTCCATATTTCGGTTTTTGTCTCACGCTTGTAAAGTAACTCGCAAAAGTTTAACAATGCTCAAAATTTATTCCACTTACGGTTTTATTCATAGTTATTCTTTAGTGATCCCTTGGTGCATATTTATATAAGGAAACCCCGCTATCCTGTAGTTGAAACTTCTTTTTAGATGATATATTTTATCTGGGCAGAGCGCAGTATAAAAGTTATATAAAGAAAAACTTTTATTTTACTAAAAATCCAGTATCAAATGGAAATATAGGAAAAATTTAACAATGTAATCCGAATAGCAATTTGTGTTTGTATACAGCAAATAAAGGCGAACTTTTTTGTAAAATGATATAAAAATGAAAGCCGTCCATTAGTTCCTCACAAAACAATTTTTAAGTGAAGAGTTTCATTTTCGGTACGTGGAAACGGTTCTATACTATGCGATACACTTTTATGCTTCCACCAATACTCTTTCTATTCAAACAGCGCGTTTCAAAGTTAAAATTTACTAGCACTAGAGCATAATTTAAAAATTTAGGTCAGCCGCATGTCATAAAAAGCTCCTCTTGGTATCGCTAACGTGTGTGCAAAACTGTGGTTTGCACAAAACACAGCCATTAGTTACTGTATACTTGTATATTAAGGTACTGCGGTTTTATGATGAGAACATGTGTTACGGACAATATAATTTCATTAAGATAATAATTTTAGCTACTGCAACATTACAGTTATGTTACCATTAACATAAGTTATGCAAAAACAGGTTTATTATTTTAATAATAAAATTAGGGGTTAGCGAATTGCTAATTCTTATCATATTCTTTCCTTGTTGCTTGTCCTTTAATTTAAATATAGCCCTGACCTGTTTTTGATAAACTATGAGCTTGAACTAACAGCTATAACTTTCATTTAACGCTTAAAACTAAAACAAATTAATCAAAGAATTGGACACGACAATGGCGTTAAATGCATTATAAATACGGATATCCACAAATCTTAGTTCCCATAGTAAGCTATTCTAACTGATATGATTTCCATACGTTATAGAAATATTTTCTTGGCGGGAGTTAGTATTCCATACGTCCCCATGAGTGGCAGTCTCGTCACGTCGTGGACGTGAGTCGACATCATTGGGCCAAGTCTCGCACTAGTTTATATATGAGCCAATATTAGACCTTTCAAACTGAAATAACTTTCTAGTAAATATGTTATTTTTAAAACGATGTATTATTTGCGAAACAGAAGGTATGTGGATTTTATTCGTGTGTTAAAAGATTTGAGCGTATTTTTCTTTATTAATTTACTTTAGGTTTAAGACCGTATTTAATAAAGGCTTAATTTATAATTTAAATAAAAACAATACATATTCTTCGACGTCAAAGCGAAAACCTTCTCCAATTTTAATTCTAATTGAATAACATGAATGATTTTAATAGGTTCAATGCTGTGTTCAAATAACTTAAGCGATAATATTATTTGTACAATTTGATTTTTAAATTCATAAATACACACATAAAATGATGATGATATTGTGCATACCGCCATTCACTACTTCAATGGCTATAAAATGATTTAAAGCAAGTAAATGCGCAACTCACTGCTACATCAGAGTTATTAAACAATAATTATACGAAGCTGGTCGCGCGATGCTTCCGCAAGATTTTTGCAGTGAACTTTATAATATTTTTCTGAGTGGCAGCCACTACAAATTCTTTTTAAAGTATAAGCTTATCTATACAAACAAAAATCAATTCGTTAGTCTCGCTAAGAGTCGAGAACAGCTCAATCGATATGACTAATTTTAGTTTTGAAATATGAAGAAATTTTGAATTGAAATGTTAAAAAACCACGATTATATTCAACCAAAACCAAACAAATAGTTCATGTCTGCCCAATACGTCACGTTTAAAAATGGCGGTATAATGTTCAGTCCGGGTCAGCTTTTATAAAAAATATTAAATCGCCTAGTAAAAGAATCAAGAAGCTAGTCAAAGATTAGTAGATTTACCGGATTCATTCTTCTAAACGATTGTAAACATTCTTTATCAACATTTCAAGCAAGTCATCTTTTTATTTCATCCCTTGTATTATTTAGATGAAGAGAAGCTGCTGGAATATCCGTGCGGCTGTGGACTATTCTAGATATTAATAATTAAGTCTACCAAACCACGCTAACGTTCGGTTAACGAAGCGGTCAGAGCGTGAGGCGGCTAACATTGACTCTGTCAATCGATTCCATACACCTCCTTACAAATATAGGCTCAGGCGGCCTGTCTACCGCATTAACTGACTTCTGCTACAAAATTCATAGACGTGATGTCTGTATTCACTGTATTTGAGGATTATGTAAAATGCAAACGTTCGCCTTGAGGACTTTATTCGGTGCAATTTATGAGAAACTAACTTCATTAGTAATAGAAAAAAAATAGGTATTCAAATCACTAAATATTTTAATTCAATATTTTGATGAATCTCAAAACAATTTCATGCCTATTGAAGCAGCCAAATTCCCTGAATTGTATTCTGTATTATAAATTATGGTATTCTCGTAAAATCGACATTTCATGATCATTTAACGTATGATTAATAATTTAATTATAACAATTATTTAACACAAATTAATTATAATACAAAAATAAACAATTAAACTCTATTAAGCATTTGGTTAGAAACTTATGATAAAGTTAAAATTATTTACGCCGTTGAAAAATTACCTTTTCTTGATGTATCCTTCCTTTGTGTATTTGTAATAATTCAGAAATCCAAGTAAACAAACTTGCAACCGGAGATCAAGTAAAGAACAAAACAGGATTGGACTAGAAATGAGAGAATTTGTTCGTATGACACCTTACAATATGAGGGTAGAAACCTAAACCGGGTAGCTTGACCCAATTGGTGTTAAATTACACTCAACAACCACAGTGAAATAATTTACCCGTAAATTAGCCCATTCATGTAGCATACTCAAATTTACGAATGGAAAATTCGAATGAATCTTACTTATTTATACTCTAGACATTTTGACTAAATTCGTACACAAACAGGCTATTAGATCAGGTGTTCGCACATTTATTCATCTTTATGTTCCGAATTTAACGCGAATAAAACCGGGTCTGTAAGCTACTGAAAAATAAACCAATGTGTTTTATTTGCTTCTAATCTATTAGATTCTATATCTCATTTAATAACTTTAGAGATAATGTTGGCAAAGAGGCTTTAACATGAGTTTTTATATAATGACTGTAGATTTCAGAGAGCTGTGGGTGTGAATTTTTTACATGGCAGCGTGCCCGGGCTTATCTCTCGTTTTATGTTCAATAAAAATTGTACACCGATTGGGTAAATAAAGACAAAAATATTTCTGTTACAAGTTGTTTACAAGGAATTATGTACATCGAGAGGCTTTATTACCATTAATCTGTTTATTAACTTTACTTTAAATAAAAGTGTTTAGTTTACTAATAAATTGTAAACATGAATTGCCATTAAATAGCAATATTAAATACTCAATCTTGTTATATGTTTCTCACACATTAATTATTATTTTATAATGCGAAAATTTTCCGTGCAACGTAGAAATCAAACAATAATAATGTTTTGTTGAAACAAATTTGAATCTCGGTATTTATTTAGTCACTTCGCGTTTATATTTACTAGAATCCTAAGCTATTTGTCAATAAAATAATAATGGGCAACGTTAAACAAAACCCTTTACGCCTTAACAACTGACAAACACTCGACCCTTTCCAACTTTAATGATTTGTAGGCAAAGCGTTGTGGAGTTGTACGTAATGTGCTTACGTAGTTGTCTACCACGTCTTAAGGCGTGTGTACTTGGCTGTACATGAGTAATGAGGAGGTGCAATTAGTTCCTAGGCTTTTCTTCTGGGAAGGATAACGTGCAGGCAACATGGAGTTGCGCCGTCTTAAGTCACATTTTCTATTTATGCTGTAAGAAGACTACATTGATATTAGACTAGCAATATTCTTGCTACATTTTGTAGACATTCTCGAGTTACCTTCTGTTTTATTTAACATATAATAAAACTTGTTGAAATCACAAATAATCATGTTCGTTGGTAAAAAAAATGTTACACTTTATATACAGTGCCTAGTTCTCTTTATTATGCTTTATCAAAATATAATTGCGTCAAAATTAAAATTTGTATAAATATTGAATATTTTCAATCTTAACTTACGAGTAATATTTAAAATTGCAAACCTTAAGAAGCTACAATGTTAATGACTATGGAAAATAATTATACAATCTTTTAAAGAATTAATTTTTCCTTAAAAATTTTCAACCTTAATTGGAAGCTAAAAAGATTACAACGTTAATGAACAAAGAGGGTAGCCCATTTAAGTTATCAAACAAAGTGCTCGGTATTCAGTATACATTGCAAAATCCTCGGTAAGTGAGAAAATAATAATGAAAGATGACGTCAGACTAACAAGTTGTGCCTAAAGGCTTTCAAGCCTGAATATAAAACTCACAACTTTACTAATAACACTCTTTCAGTCACGTCCTTAATTTATGTGTGGAGCATGTTCGTTTCAGAATTACATCATTTTCTAGTTCTTTAGTTTACTATTTTTTTGTCGCTTTTTATAATTCGGCTTGTCATAACGAAAATTGATGGATGTTTTCGATTGGAAGGGTTGATAAAATACGTTTAGTGATTATTGTGGTGACTTTCAGTCGTAATGATGCCAAATAATAATGCAAATACCTAATGTAGGTAGTGCTTTTCATTTTTCTGATTGAATTTTGTTAGTTCCCCCATAGTTCAACATATTATGCTAAAAAAATTAATGTATCCTAATCACACTCAACAGACCGTGTTTTAAAATTCCTAGAAATCTGTAACTTGTTACTAAATGGTTGCCATCATGTTCATCCAAAGCATTATATTGATGTCTTATAAATAGGACAAGGTATCAATATATTTGCATAGAAAGTTCACACCCACAGGGTGTGTCTGTCAAGATTGTAGAATAATGCAACAACAAGCACACTAAAGCATAATGAATAAAGACGATGGGCGTGTGCAAGGTGGGGCGGTATGAAACTATCAGGCATTGTGCACCCAACCCGACAAAATTGCTAGTAACAGCTACTTTGCGCACGTTGAAGAGGGGAAATTTTAATAAAACTTAATGATAACTTTTTAATAAAAGAAAATAACAAGTTTCTCGTGAAGGGTCACTTGTTATTTTAATAAAATATAAAGCTAATAATTGAATTAATTATGCAAGAATATATTTATTAGCTTTAAATTGAAGTAAATACATCTTTTTACTCTGTTTCCATTTATTGCAATATTTTAAAATGCATTTCCATCAATAAGTACATTCTATTAAGTACATTAATAATTTACTCTGTTTGCAATCTGCTTTTCACCAATGTATGTCGTCATTTAATTATTATTTTTAGCAAAAGTTAATATAATAACGCCGCAGAATAATATAAAGTTACCACTGAGAAATAAGTATCTTCCATTATTAAAGAAATAACTCCTAAAAGAATCAAAATAGATACTTAAATTGTCAATTTGGTATAACCATTAAACCTGTCCAATGCTCATTGAAACCATTATAAATCGCCGTCTTAAAGATTTTAATAAGAATTAAGAACCTCCGTCATTTAATATATAACAATATAAATCTTAAAAGCCTCAATGCGCCCTGGAATTCGCCCATTAGATTTTATGGGTGTCTCTTGTCCGCACATTAAATTATAACCGCAAGGAAAATGGAACGAAGGATTGAAATTTAATTTTAGACTGTTTGGGATTGAATTTCTTCAGTAATGCTGATATAAAGTGGAACTTTATCCTTTTAAAGCCAATCGTTGAGTTTCGCGGATCGCAAACATTTCATATAATCGTATTGTGCGATACTGGACCGCTTTTCTTTGAGTAAATGCAATATTGGAAGTGTCATTATTGTCATTTTATTCCGTTTCACTAACACAGTAATTTCACGTCTTTCTTTGTACTTTACTGGATCCAACTTTATATAATGTCATGAAAGGAAAAGTTTAAGAATTATGTAATCGACTAATAGCAGAAGTTTCTTTGTTTTGTTCCAAACGAGGACACTTTGTCCTTGAACAATCAGATTTGTCTGAAAGTCGAACTAAAGGACATCTAGTATACCCACAAACTACCTTCCATGCCCTTGAAAAGAAAAGTATATTAATTAACGGGACGGACAGCTTCTTTTGAAATAACAAAAGATTTATTTAAAAATACACTTAACGATAATTAGATTATGAATGAACCATCATTTTCTCCTGTTTAGGCCTGCGGCTTATACGAGTACGTAGCGGAGTTAAAAAGAAATTTATTTAATGAAAACAGGACTGAGATAAGCCCGACAAATAAAAGGATAAAGATTTCAACAGCTATTTTAATCAGTGTTTATTAAAATAAAAGAATCTATATATATTTGTACTTTTCATTTAAAAAGTACAAATACCTCCGATCCAAGTTGGTAATATAATGATAAGATATTTATATGATTAATATATAAAGTACTCCTATTGTCAAAATAGTAAAAATATGTGCTCTTTCATAACTGTGAGACGCGAAATAAGAACATCGCATAATTTTTTGGTGGCATCTCCGCCTGTTTATCCTCATTTAATGCAGTCGACAAATACGAACCTGAAATTAAATAAAAGCGTCCATGCAAGCGTATTTACAAAAATTTAATTAGAGTCCACCCTCCAAACTGCTTGCGGCGTTAATTCCATGCATTTCAGGACCTTTTCTGTTTTCTTTTCCCACACTGTTTTATGATAATATTTACAGCAAAACATTTTAATATTTAGCGACGTAAAGCTTTTGTTTTGATCATTTCGCCGAATAACATATAATATCGTATATTTGTTGATATTTCGGTGAAATAATATTATATTTTCAAACGAATATTCATACAATACAGGGAAATGATTTATGTACGCTGTTGTGTTTCGTATTGTTTATATTTTATATTACCAATACCAATATTAACTGGGTTATGGTCAAACAATATTATAATAAAATAAGATATATGTATGGATGGATATATGTCTACCTAATTGTCTTAAAATAAATAGAAATTCAAATCAATATCAACTTCGTCATGACTAAATTTTCTGTTTGCGTACCTGTTATTAAAGAGAGTTCATATTTCTTCCTAAAACAAATAAGGACAATAAATGAACATACATTTCGAAAATCAATAATCTATCCGCGCACTCCAATCCCGGACGTGATATGAAATAATGATGGGATCCACAACAAGAGGCTTAATCTGGGCTTCGTACCAGGACTATATTACATTGTATTTATACGCAAATATTGCTCCATATTGCTTAACCGATGCATCTGCAACTATTTTGTCTCAAAGGCAATATCGGTGTTACGAGTGGCACACGTAAACTCAAATATTTAATATTTAATTAAATGTTCATATCCTTGTTTAAGTTCAGCAACATATTTTGAACTTTATACTTGAACTTTAACCTGACCAAAAATACTGTTTAACAGAATTGTTTGGGTGGATTTTCAAAATAAGATGTTTTTAAGAGAGTCCTGTAAAAAGATGGGTATTATGAAAAATTCATGTGCTACAAAAATTCAAAAGATTTAATATTTATTGCATTTTAATATGTTCTCTAACATATTAAGTAGGTATATAAATAGACAAAATATAAGAATAGTCCTCATAAATATGTTTACATAATTAATGTTGAACCAATTTACAGGTTCTATCTACTAGGTTAACTGTTTATATAACAATGTGAAATAGACAGGCTGGTCATCTCATTACTATCGCTGACCGCAGTTCGAACACCAGCGTTCACGTGGCTGAATAATATAAATGCCTATACCTATTGGTAGATATAATACATTCAGTTATAATACAAACAGTGGCGTTTTGAAGATAAAAACTAATTGAACCAAGCAGTATTAAAATAGGGAGAGTTGGTATTCAATAAATCATACAGGAAAAAGAAATACAAATTGAACGTTATTGCATTATTTGTATCATCTGTCGATTTCCTTGACATATGTATTATGTAAGCGAAAAATATTTGGTTTAACGTTAAGAAAGAATATAAATAAATCCAAATGAAATAATTTCTTCATTATCTATTCTGTGGCTCGTTATTAAATTATACCATGCTCTTGTTACATCCAACCCTACGTGACCTCACTGCAAACAAGACTCATGGATACTTCTACGAGTTTATACTGAAACTATGTATTTGTACTTATCGTTACATATTCTAAGAACATAAACCCAACTCTGTAATTTAATTACACTTACATTGAAAACCATCCAAATTGGAAATTAATTCTATTGTAATATTTTTAAAAAACCGTGACGATTTGTTACGAAAAAGAAAGAATTCTCTTCTGAATTTCCCGGTATTACACACCTGTGCCCTCGGAAAATATTTCAATTGCACGTCAAACATCGACCACGGAGAGACCACTCCAATCAATGATTCAATGCACCCATCACGAAAGGGAGCATGACCGAATAAAACTAATGAACTTTAAGCTGATTAATGTGTGTGCCATAAATAAATGAAAATATGGCAGCCGGGCGTAATCAACTCACATATTGATGAACGAAGCTTATTGCATTTATTATTTCAGTATAGCAAGTTTGTAGACTTTTACGACTATTTCCAGCTAATGTTTACTTAAAACATTAACTAATTATGAGTGAAGTCGAGCATGTAAAATACATTATTCTACTAAATTCTAACATAAAGAAAATATTTCCATTCTTAATTTAACTGAAAACACATTCAAAATGATATTATTATCTTATCTATTGATTATTATATGATAAAATTTATACGATCCATTTAGCAGTAAATTTCAGAACAGCCAGGTTCGTTGAAGTACTATAATTGCTACAAGATTAATTCTAAATAGAAATTGATTAAGATAGCGATTAAGGATCTTTAATTTACCCTTACCAAATTCCTAAATATCGGAAGGAGTTTATCTCTTTGCGTCAAAGGTTAAGTTAATATAAATTAATATAGGTAAGTTAATATAAATTGTAAAGAAAATTATCGTATCGTACTTGCTATAGCAACTATATTTATGCTGTATTTTGATATTTAAAATAAATCTCAGTCATCGAAGATATATCTCAAAATGAAAAACAATGAAAAACCTTCAAACCTGTACAGTGTAATAAATGCGAGGTAACAATTTTCGCGATCACTCAACCCTGAATGGAGAGCAGGCGGACATTAGTGGGGGAAAAATTAGATTCGACCCCGACACCGCCGTAGGAGAGATTTCACCTTCTACATTCCCTTTTAGCCACTCCGCCCCTACAGTTTATCCATTTTATATTTTCGCTTCCTCGCGAACAATGGGACAATATATTTCCTAATTTACGGTGAAAACGACGAAGAAAGATATAGACTGACATCAAAGTCTTTATAGAGTAAATTAGCATATTATTCAAGTCCGCAGTAAGCACTTTATTATAGGACTAATGTTATAAAGATAAGCTCGGCAACTTTTGGACTGAATTGAATAATTCTTTCATCATTTACAATTACATTACTTAAAACTGACATGGGCTATATTTTAATCGCATAATATTAAATGTTAACGTATCGAGCACAAACAACACATTTTATATAAGTTCATAAGAACACGGGAAGCAGTTCACAAGCATGCATGGCAGAAACAAACAACGAAGTAAATGCACGAAACCACATATTTATATTAGAATTTCCATGGCAGAATACTTCTTTAGGAAAAGATAATATAACGTTTTAATAAAAAACAAAAAAAAAGTAAAGATACACGAAAAAGCGCATCTTGTTTTTAATAAGAGGCGGTAAAAACAATTAAGTGCAGAATGTTAGAGCACCGCTTCCCGGAATAGCAAAACACGACCGACTTTACGAGCCGCCCTTTGTTTCGCCGACTAAAAGGGTTAACTTTAAACATCACACTTAACCCTCCACTACCGGTGCCGCTACGAGCTATCGTTATCGCAAAAGAATTGTTCTTCCCTATCGACGTGTCTATGAGGGTTACATTGTTTAACATAATTATCACACTGTATAAGTATACTTTCCGTATGGGTAGTCGTCGAGTATGTTTCTGTTCGATTTAAATCATACTCGTTTTAAAATCTTACCCATTCTCACAGGTTGTCCCATATTTACTCTATAGTATTACGTTTTATGTTGATTGAGTGAGCCTGGGGCCTTTAATCCTTTCTCTTTCTATTTTACAATCCATTAGGATCCGGATCCATTATGATTTATGTTTTGCAACATATCCATTATAAATAATAACTCCATCCGTTGCAGTCATGTAATAAAAAAAAACAATTGACATGAAATTCGCTTGTTATTATATTTATATCACCAACTCGTGTAAATGTTAATTTACATTATAGCACCCAATCTTAAAAACATAAGCTTCACGATAAACAGTAAATATTTTTCTAACAAAAGCTTTGTTACAAAGGGCCCTTTTGTCCGAAGTTATTCGACTTCATGACTAAATATAAATTTAGCTGAAGATTAGTGAAATTCCGGGCTAAAACGAGGTGGCTTAGTATTAGTATTAAGCGGCCTATCACCTTCCACGTCACAAGGGTTTCACGCTCATTTAATTTCATGGCTCGAGTAACGAAACCTCGATTGTCAACTTTATATAAACTAAAAAAGTGGCCTCTTTTTTCTTTAGTTCGACGAATCTGACTGACATACATACTAATTTATTTATTAGAGAATTTAGAGCGCTACAGAAAAGTTCTGGTTACAATGACGATTATTTAACTTCTCTATTGTAAAATATGTAAAAAATATACAATTATATTTGCTGAAATACCAATCAGTGATTTATTTTACCAATAACAACTGAATTGATATTTTTATAAAAAACACCGAACGAAGCAAACAGGGGAGGGATTCAATACACATAATAGATTTTCAGACATTCAATGTTCTCCGAGGTACAATCATATTGTTTATATACCTGGTTTATTTACTATGTAGCTGTCTGCGTCCAAACATGTCGATATTGACACGGGTGCGGGAAAATTCACTATTTACGGCCCGAGAAGCTCAAACGAGAACACGGTAAGCCTTAGCAATTATGTACATTGTACAGCATTGTATAGTCATAAATATGTACCAGGTACTGAATAATTGCTTGTTCTTTGCGGCTGCTATTCTAATTTTTTATTCACTGCTTCGCATTTATAACGTTCATTAGTGAAATAAATGTATGGTCTCATAAAGAATATGTTAGTTTCAATTATCTTGTACTCTTAATAAACTATTAATATAGAGCCATAGATAATATCAAATTTTCATTTAAAACTTTTCGCATAAATTAGTATTATATGCAGGATGCAATGACCTAATCAAACAATAAAAAAGTTCAAACTCACAATGTTAAATTTTATTCGCTTTTGCATGAAAATAAAATTTCCTAGCCCAAAAACCGGACGGCAATACAGAAATAGAAGCAAAAGTATGAAGCTATGCCGAGCTCATTCAAAAGTTCTCATTTTTCAATTCAAAAACATTATTATTAAGTTTACAGTAATGAACTAAGTAACTTTTGAATTGCGTGTTGCCTGCATTTCAAATTAAACATCGCTTTAAAATTGTACTATAGTATACTTTTATTTTCTAGAAAAATATTAATTTGCGGTAAATTTTTAAGTTGAGTCGTGGATTATTGCCTTAGTAAAAATATTAAACTACCGAAAGTGTACGTATAAAATAAATAAGAAAATTCAAATCATTTTTATTTATTATATTAATACACCATCTAAAGTGTAGCTTCTTTCGAAAAAAAACTTAACAATGCCATTAACTCTTTCTACGAACATTGTCTGATTCTGTGTTTCAAACTCGTGTAAACCATTAGACAGTTGGTGTTTCATTTCTGTCATTTTTTGAGCCTCTTCAGTCTCGGCAGTAATAATTTTCATTGATATTAGAGCTTCCACTAGTCCCAATACAGAATATTCCTTTAAATGATCCTGCAATATATGTCTGGGAAATGTTTCTTGTATATCGATATTGCATTCGCGTAAAATAGCTGATACGGTTCCGTAATAAATCTCTAGCAGTTGGTCGTAATATTTTGTGAGAAAATCGTAATTTGTGCTCATGTACAAGAAGTATGAAATATCTGTAACCGGCGACGCAAACCGCGCCAATTGGTAATCCACGAAAACAGCTTCAACAGGTTTTTGTCCCTGAAATTAATTAAATCAATTTTTAAATAAAGACTAATATTTGAGGACGATAAAAAATAGTTAAAGTTATAAGTTAGTACTTAGAAGGAATAATTATTAAAGTTTTCTAATTACCTGGTATTTAAACAAAACATTGTTATTCCAACAATCCGAGTGACATATAACATTATATTTAGAAATCGGTGTGCTATATTTATTCAAAATTAAGAAAATATGTGGTGCAATTTGAGATAATTTTCTTTTCATTACAGGATCAGATAAAACAGATACGGATGCATTAAAGTAACAAATAAGTGATTTTGGTATACTATTCAAATCCGAGTATTGAACATCTTTACTTAGAGCCTTTTTAATATCATTAAATCTTTCAGCATATAATTTGTCTGCTACTAGTGACAGTGCGTGCAATTTGGCTAAGTTTTTCATAACCAATGAGACATGAAAGAAATCCATATTATGAAATCTGTTAAATAATTTGTACTTTGGAATAGTATGAATTACAACTACTTCCTTATCATGTTCCACAGATGATAAAACACAATTAGGAAATTTATATTTTAAACCTTCAATGGTAATTAAATTACGTTGAATTTCGAGAAAGATTGGTTGAACGTGATTATAGAGCACAAATTCTCTTCTATAAGCCTCTCTAAAACACACACGGTCTTCGGGTTTATAATGTCGTTTTATTACAATATATATTTTAATTTTAACACCATTTCTATAACCACTTATGTTTACTTTATGTAAACCAGACGCAAACGAATCAACATCATCGAAACCAAAATCGACACTGTATTTGATATTTTGAATGTTCTTAACTTCAGCCACTTTTTCAATTATTTCAATAAGATCTTGTTGGACACGAGATACTTTTCTAGTACACATGTTACACAACTTGAGTTTACCTACTGACTTCTTACTATAGTATTTTTATCGCTACGTATCCACATACTTGTGATGACTTTATCTAAGAAGCCAAGATAACTGTCATATCATGAAATATTACATATCTTTTCAAATCTGAAATACCAACTTAAGAAGTAGTTACTTCCTACATCAGTGTGACTTATATAACTATTAAAAATAAAATAACATAATACCTATATGTTTTCCGATATTATTAGGGAAATTGGTTCTAAAAGACCAATAATAAAATAACATTCTTTACTATTGCATTGTGTCATCATTATACTGCCGGAGTATATATGTATACATAATTTTTGTTGTTCAAACATCCTTGATTTTATTATTGCCTCAAATTTGAATCGAGATAACAAAAAGAAATCCTTCCTTATCTGTAATCTGTAAGATTCGAATTTCTAGAATTAAATACATGATTCGATTTTTTATCGTAACATGACGCTAGACTGAATCATATAGAACTTTATCAGTGCATAACGGGCAGTGTCCAGGCGAATATGAGATAAGCTAGGCGACGTACAATGCCTATTGTACTCGATATACTGCGACGTGATGCGTGCCTGCACTAGTCGTATGCACTCCTTCACGTTACCCGTCATTCACATTGTCACAGGCTTTCTGGTCAGTGAACATCTTAGAATTAACGTAGATACGAACACAATGTATAAGTGAGTCGTCGTGAGGTATGTGGTGAATCTATTTACATTAATGTCGAACAGACAACAAGAATGTGTATAGAATGTTCCACCACTTAATTACTAAATAGGCAATTGTAGATAACAAATACAACATCAAAAGTAGAGGTATAATGAAGGAATTAAACATTTATTTTTGGATATTAAAACTACATATATGAATAATATTCTATGCCTTTATTCTAACTATTGAATACTTTTCTGTGTATCACAATATTTTTATTTTAATACAAGTTAACGAGGCACATCAAAAATATCAATTGCATATGAAGCTTTTGCTATTTTGTTTTGTAATATTTTCGTAACGCTAGAATATTGTTACAGATGTTCTCTGTTTATTTTCATAGTTCAGTGCACGGGTCTGTAGCTTAAGGACATGCAGATTTCATAACCAGTTAAAACTCTACATCATATTATAGTTGTATTAAATATTGAATAGAGTGTGCACAATTTACAATAAATCGTGTGCAATATTGCCGGAAATTGATATTAGCAGTATCATATCTATAGTTTTCATAAATCAATTAATTCGCTAAAATTGTGAAAAATCCTCCAATTATATCGTCGATAAAAATTAAGCCTCTATATTATAGTGATAATAATTCACTTTTTTGTTATTTTACATACTTAAAAACTTGAAAATTTAAAATATATAAGTAAGTATTTTTATTTTTTAAATTAAGTCCTACATATAATGTTGTTGAAAAAATCCGTAGACTTAGAATTTAAAGAAATAACGGATAATATATGCATATTAATACAAAATAAAAAAAACTGACTACTACTACATTGTCACCTACAGTATGTTTCCCCAAAAAATAATATTGGTGGAGCGGAAATAAGTCTAGACTTTTAGGAAATCAATTTGCCGTTAAATCAATTTTGACTACCCCGCGTCTGTAGCAACACGTTTAAAAACCAGCTGGTCGATTCTGTAAAACACGATTTTCGATTTCGAATCTCTTCTCGACTCTCACCCTCACTTCGAAAATCAATCCGCGTTGAAATTTCAAATTCGTATTCTGTAACATTGTGAAAATCGACCATAGCGCCAACGAGGGACAGCGTAGAGTAGCTGAACTATTTATAAGTGAAAAATGAAATATTTGACAAATAACGGTATTCTGTA
>LQNK01000404.1:434559-501146 GCA_001586405.1 Phoebis sennae
ATTTATCTTTGCTTTTTTTAAGGTGTACATACTTTTATAGAAAAACATATTTTAACATAAACAACTTGATCACTATATAATATATCTGACAAAAGCAATAGGCGTTTGGCCATATCGTAGCGACATTGACGTTACAGAATACTAAAAATGTGAGAATCGAAGTGATTTTCGAAGTGAGGGTGAGAGTCGAGAAGAGATTCGAAATCGAAAATCGTGTTTTACAGAATCGACCAGCAGTAACGTTAATGTCGCTCAAGTGAAGTGAAATGAGTTTCGATATGTCGAGTGAGATTACGTCATAAATTAGTGATGACCTTTTTAGGTTACAGTTTTAGATGATCATTTACGATTACATTTAAAAAAATAATTAACCATTATTTGAATGTATTTCGTTCACGGTTATACATTATTGTTATTATTGAGACGTTTATTCACAAAAAATAATTTTTAAACTCGATTTATTTGAAAAAAACATCTAATACACCTTAAATACTTTTTTCAAATAAAAAATAAACTATGAAGTCAGACAAAGACATTTTTAGACTTTGAAAAGTCAAAATACCGATTAGTCATTATTCTAAGCGAAATTTTTAGAAATATTATCAATAATTAAGCATTTTAAGCATTATTAAGACGCTGAAGAAGGCAATTTTGTGGTGGATGGAGGATTTATATCTCTACTCTGACAATATTTCTTAGTTTGGAATTGCTGAAAATGTATCGAATAGAAGCAAGGATGAAAACGTTTGTGGAAAACTATAGCAACTATTAGAACAACGTACGACCTACGGTATGGCCAAACGCCTATTGCTTTTGTCAGATATATTATATAGTGATCAAGTTGTTTATGTTAAAATATGTTTTTCTCATAAAAGTATGTACATCTTAAAAAAAAAAGATAAATAAAATTGAAAAAATGTGGGTTTGTTTTATTATATCTTTATACAATAGTAACGAATTTTTGTTAAAAAGACATTAAATGTTGGATGGTTTATACATTTGTGTAGGTATCATAAAACTTAAATACCTATACAATTATATTTTCTTAAATAAGAAATGACACATTCAATGAGAGACTTTGTTTATAAATTAATAGATCTTATTTTAATATTTATAATCTTTATTGTACAGAAATTCATACAAGTCATAAAAAAAATGACCGAAATCCTTAAAAAAATCATGTAGAGTGCTAATTAATTTGCATAATTTCAATGTTTAAGTCTTGTGTTTAATTCTTAGTGGTCTCTTCTACTCTCAACATTTTCTTCGGAATATTTAGGAAACGCGATATTTTGAAACATAATTGTACTTAGGAATGTACATTTCCAAAATTTGTAACAATCCTTTTATTGTTAGCCCTAGAAATGGCATAAAAATTAAATAAACTAACATTTCTGAGTTTTCAATTGTATTTTCACTCACAAAATACCTATCGTATTATTTGACGTATGGAATCGAAGTATGATTTGAAATTTTAATCAAAAACTTATTACAGAATACCGTTATTTGTCAAATATTTCATTTTTCACTTATAAGTAGTTCAGCTACTCTACGCTGTCCCTCGTTGGCGCTATGGTCCATTTTCACAATGTTACAGAATACGAATTTGACATTTCAACGCGGATTCGCAAGTGAATTCGAATAATTGATGTTTACAGAATCGACCAGCATGATCTGATTGACTTTTTTATCTTTGTTTAGCTCGAGAATAAATGGAATCGCGAAACAGCAAATAGGTACGAGAAAACCTTTTATTAATTTAAGACTATAACCCGATGAAACAAAATTGTTTGAATATGACTATACAAAAGAAATATAATAACATACACGAGAACGTATAGCAAAAGACACTTTAAAATGCACTCAAGCCACGAGCTTTCATGACTTATGAAGTTGATTCAGTGCGCTGCTTTGAGACAGCTCAAATGCAATAAAGACTTGGTACAATCGACCATTAATATCTAAGCGTGGCAAGGCCGTTGCTAGAAATGTATTTCGGGGAATTTCGTCCGAGGTCTGATGTTTCAGTTAAAAGGAATCGACTCAAGTTTGGTTTTAAATTATAAACACGTTACCCCTTTCCCTTAACTTTTTCATTAGGTAACTTATATCTTGCTCCAGGCTAGGCTATTCGCAATTTTCATCCAAAATTCCATCCTAAAGTAATAAAAACTTTGAAGACACAGACAAAATTCTGAAAATCTAAATTGAAATCTGTTTAAAAAATCAGTATTTACAATTACTATCTTATAGTATACTAACTTTGCCCGCAGCTTCGTCCACGTGGACTACAAAATTAGTTGTGATATCAAATACATAATTATTTCATTTTAACCCTCATTTCCACATTTTGATTTATATGGTATGTTGTACACATAGGCACACTACCCTTTATTCCCATTCCCCGAAATATAAGTGAAATACGCACACATTTTTTTTTAATTGACATTTTTTTTTAATTTGAGTATTAATTTATCTATACTAAATTTATAACATTTAAATCTGCATACTTCATAAACCTGGACGCTACACTGCTTTCGAAACAATTAAAACACATAACACACCAACAAATTTACTTTACCGCATTTTTTTGATCCTCGACGAAAAGAGGGGTGTTAAAAGTTCGAAGTTCGAAGCTTTGCCAATCTTATCTTATCCCATGAAATATGTAATCTTCATAATATCACATGAAATTGTTATTTTTGAAGCGTTCAATTTTATTTTGTTCATCCCACAGAACCAGTGCATATTACCGGGATAAAAAGTACCCCATGTTTAGGCGTGAAGAAGAGACGGATTTACCGAAGTTACTTTCGCATTTATAATATTAGTAAGGTTGAATAATAAATAATATAAATATAAAAAAAAATATTACAGCGGTGGTTGGTTTGCACCTACTCGATATAAAATCTTAATATACAAAGATATATTATAATATAAAAATAATAAAAGCAAAAATACGGAAGAACGGATTTATTTAAAGAAAAGTGGTAAAAGCATAGAAACGAGATTTTAAAATAACTTTTTAATTTAAAAACGGTATTGAATTTTCCCGAATTTTGAATTTCCGGTGTAAAGAGTTTTATCAGTAATTTATTAGGACAAACCATAATCAATCAGTAGCCGTCCCCGCGCAAGGCAATCACGAAACAATCGGATTTGTTTACGGTGTAACGAATTTCATTAAAATTGCTATTTGGTCACGATAAAATTGACAATTTGCTCTTTTATTTATCAATTCTGTAATTATTTTTACTCACCAATCACAGAACCATCCTTTTTCATTTGCACAAAAATATGTATTAATCGAGTATTCATAAAAAACCGCCATTTCTTTTCTTTTCTTAATTTTGTTGCCATGTACACGGTTTAAGACGGTTTAAAAGTATACAGTTTAAATAATGTAATTAAAACAATTTTTATTTAATTGTAAGTCATAATTATTAGTATAAGAAACATTTTTTTTACTATTTCTTTATAAACATCTGAATGATACACAATATTAGACTTAATGTTAATCATAGTGTAAACAGTTACTATTTCTAAAAACAAACTCATCAAAAAATTTAAAAGAAGAAATGCGGTCATTCTACACAGATAATATGCAAACTCTTTTATATTATCTTCTTTTTCAAATGTTGTGATATATAATTTTTATATTTTTATTTTTAAATAATTTTTATTATTGGATAACCTAGGTTTTTAAATAAATTCAAGACGTAACGATCACGAATCCGGTATGATAAGTATTTTAAAAGAAAATGAGGACATTTAGAACAGTTCAATAACATTGTTGTCAAAAATTACATCATAGAGAAGGACCGACCCAGTTTATCTTGGACAGTACAGGGTTGCAATTCCTTTGAGTTGCACCGTACCGTGGTGTTAGGGGTGCATTAGGCCCACAACAGGGGTGCTTATCGATTGGTACCGCCCGCACCCCCGGCGATATTATACTCCGAAACCCACCCTTTCATTACACTAGCACGTTTATTTGTTTTAAATTCTAGATCATTGTTTTAAAAGCAACATTGAATGCTTCGTTATATTCTGTGAGGTAACGGAAAAGTATAAATGTGCTTATAACATTTATAGACATCTTCGCTGGTTAGTTGCATATCTATTGATCTATGTTGACAGTTAAAGTCTACTTAATTTTTATAATATGCACATAGACTCAGAATCCGGAGTGTAAATAATTTTGACCTAGAAACAGTCGTGTAAAGAAAAAAGGTCGTTGACCGAAATTTTGATACCTTGGCACATATTTTCAATACGCATTAACGAAATAAAATTGGCCTGCGAATTTGCGGTTTAAAATGTTTTTTCTAAGTAATGTTACTTACATTATAATACATAACTTTGCATTCTAAAAATAGTGTCATAGGTACATTAAGCATATATAGGCTAAGAATCCATTATATTGCCGATAGCATTGTGAAATGATGAATGAGCATACAATGAGGCCTAGTTAACACACAATTGTCAGGACACATCGACCGACGTTAATCTAATTCATCAAATGCTAATATGTTAAAGGATGTACCTTTTATATTTATCAATTCTTTCTTGGGTATTTGAAATACAATTGTATATCTTACGATAGTTTAAACATAGTTTAATATATCATGACTATAATAAGCTAGCTGTGCCCCGTGGTTTCATCCGCATATATTTCCCGTTCCCGTAGGATTTCAGGGATAAAAAAATCCTAGGTAATCCTGACTATATCTCCGGACTATATCGGTACAAAATTTTTAAACCAAATTGAGTCGTTTCAGCATGAAGAAGAGACAAACAGACATAGTTACTGTCGCAATTATAATATTAGTAAGGAAGTAGAGGAAGGATAAAGAAGGGAAATCGAATTGTCAGCTTTGTAATTCATTTTAATTTCGCATAGGACCAAAATGAAATCAAGAGTTACGAAGAATTAAGGAATAAAAATGAGTCAAAGCAATGAATAAGGATTTTCAATGCAATTTAAAAGAAGTAAAGGCAACCCTACATATGGATACATTCCAAGTCACAATGTAGTTATTATTGACCTATCACGATAAAATTCGAATCACAACGAAACTAATAGTATCATGGAATAATCTTTTCTGTACCAATACAAAAGGCCAATCGCATATTAACTAAGCCATACAATATTTTATAAAACAAAAGAATGAAATAACATAGAACCCGATTACTAAGCAATCAGCATTAAAAGTCATGCTAACGTAACAAAAGCTAATAATAAAAATATTGCACTAATCGTCTTATACAGAAAATTTAATCAATGACAGACCGAGAATCTCATATCCCATGAGGGCAAGAGAAATCTCTTTTCATGGGGGTTTAAAATTGAATAGATAAATCATATTATGTAGTTTTGAGAAATTATGTTTAGTATTGTTTAAAGATGGTAAATCCATTCATCAACTTACGAAGTTCAATAAATGTACAAATAATTAATTATTGATATCTTTTATAAACACTAGGTATATTATACCGTGCAATATGATTGCAGCTGGCATATGGGCATTATTTTACATGACTTGTTAACAACAAGCCACTACAATAAGTAATGACAAATTCAAAAACTAAAATTGTACGATAGAAACATTCTAGTGTGCTATTTTTACGAAAAAGAACAGAAAGAACAATTTTTAAAATTCCAGCGTAACTTTAAACTATATTTTCTACTTTTACTGTGTACTTTAGATTCACCGTATAAATGAATGTCTTTGTTATTAAGAAATACTTCTGGAACATGCGGGCCGTCAGGAACAATTTAAAGAACGGTACGTGTTTCAATTGGCGCGAAGTGCTCAGTTCCGCGTATAAATGCTATTCGCATCTCTTTATGCATATGAGATTTATTTTTCACCGTTTTTGCAGATGAAAATGAAGTACCCTTTTTGGCACCCTGTGCCACTCAAGTATCGCACCTTTTTGTCATAAATGTTGAATACAGACTCAAAATCAAAAGATTGAAGAACGTTACTTAAACAGAAATCTTCACTAAACATTCATTACATCGAAAATAATTACTTTGCCCGTGATTGTTCAAACAATTCAAAATAAAATGAAAAATTCCTAAATCCTTAATATTCGTAGCAAAATAACAGCATTGTTTAAATTTCGACGTGACTATTTAAACAATGTGAAGAACGAAAACATCTTTTGATCCCTTCCGAAATTCTTTTCACGACACTGTTTAATTATAGCTCCGCCTAATAAATTAACAGGATTTTACTTTATCGAGTATTTGGTAAATAATCCTCTAATCAAACGCGAAGCCCGTATTCAGCGGTTTCGACAAAGCAATTTCGCAAATTATTTATCAAAGCAAATTAACCCTGGCCCGTTTACCAACTGTCTATGCTGTATATGATCATTGAAGTTGTCATCGACATAATTAGCACACGGATTAGCCGATACTCGGGGATAGCGCATTATTCAATTGTTGTTTGACTACGTATTAGACTTGCCTCATCGAGGTAATGAATTTAAGTACCTATAATCAGAGCACTACGAAAGTACCAAATCATATATTTTCTCATACTTTTTCGACTGTATGAAATATTATCATAGGTAATAATTATATGAAGAAGTAAGCTAAACCTTTATTCTTTATAAGAGAGAAATCATTTACGCAGAATGCATTATATGGATTTTTATACATTACTTTCACATGAAGTCATACCGAATACCGAGCACTGCATCGAATATTAGTGAATTAGCACCAATTGCACCCAACCCACGTAAATGAAAAATATTAGTAAGAAGTAACGCGCTGCGCTCAAACTAGCTATCAACGAAGAGCAAACGCTGACTGTATCTAGACGAGCACGTATAAAATTTATTCCAGCGAAAAATTGATTCCACAAAATTTAAAGTTGCCATCGCCTCGCCCTGCCATCGCGTCTGCGGAGCGAATAAAAAGTTCGCATTTTATGTACGAAGTGAGTCGGGCGGCAGAATGTATTATAGAACCTTTTCCACGTCGATAAGTAAATGTTACCCTTGTCCCGGGAAGTTATAAACTGAAGGCACATATGCCTATCCTTTCCCTGTGTCCCTCGGAGTTAGATGGATTAGAGTGCGGAATAAAACAAAGACGATAACATTAGGTTTTATATGAATATATCTTTTATGCGCGGTATGATAGAATTTTTATGTACTAATATAAAAGTCTTTTGTTCCTGTTTCCAGGGTAAAATTTCACGTACATTTCTAAATGTATCTTGGATCTAAGCATTTATGCACCAATTGAGACTAGACTAACGACAAATGTTTTGGTCCTTTTTGAATGGCAGTAAAAACTAGCAATGCAAAGCAATTTGGCGCCAATTACATTCGTTCGTAAGCTTTTCCGGTAAAAGCAACGATTTCACAGATGTTAAATATTCTTCAGAATGGTTGTTATGTCTTTACGGAAAAACTTTTTCAATTTTCATTCAAATGCCGTCTTGATAGCACTTAACACGGAAACATTGCCAAGATTTTCGGGGACTACGGGAATTACAAGGGTTTAACTTTCATAATTTTAATCTAATTGTATTAAATATTTTACATAAAAATATGAAGAAAGTATGATACACAAATAGAAATTGCTAATTACTACTGAATGAATACTATGAAATGAAAAGTAATTACAACTAGTAACTAGACCCACCAATTAGTATCTACTAATTGGTAGTTTTTTGCGTCTTAAAGAATGAATCAATCTTGATTATTGTATCAGTAATTCAGTACTTTTCTTATTAAACAATGAATCGATGAAATCTTCATTTATATAGCCCTCATAATCTATACTTACTTTCTTATAAAGTAAGTGATGGTAAAGAATATATTATTGAATGGACTATTAATAAATATATCAACCTATACTACTATACTAATATTACAAAGAGAAAAGATTTGTTTGTTTGTGTGGCTTTGAAACCTCAGGAATGACATAGGATAGATTTTTATCCCGAGAATCCTATGGGAACGGGATATATACGCAGGTGAAACCGCGGAGCTCAGTTAGTCACATATACAGTTAAATGATATTGTTAAAGTTTCAAAATCGATCTCGAAGATACCGTATTTCGTTTCTCCAGGTACCTGATGATTTATTCTTCAATAACCTGCGTTCGTGTCACTTAGTTGCGAGTTCAAGGGGTGGCCCTTTGTTAGTTTGTGTGCCCTACGCACCCCAACCGGCAACCGCTCTCAATGCGAAGCAAGATAAATTGTAGTCATCGTAAACTATTACCGTTTGTAGAATACTTTACAATGAAGAAACGTAGATTAAGAGGAATGAGTAAATTTGTTTCTTGACTTTAACCTAATTTGTAACAAAATTCAAAATTCATTAATGTTTATTCAATTATAATATTTATTAAAAAATATATATTTGTTTTTTTATTCATTAGAAATGCTTTTATGTATTAAAATACTCTTGATAGAATATCTCGCCCTCCGTAACAATACTAATTGAAGCAAAGAAGATCGATCGTAAATAGTTTTTCACGTAGAGTTATTCACACGTTCCTTATACAGATAACATTTTATTATAATAGAATTAAACCCCGATAAATCTTTTCAATGCACGGATATTATTGGCCGCTCGCCAAATATATTCTTCAAAAGACTCGAAAAAATATCATCGTTGAAAAGTGGCAGAACTCAGACTCAATTGAGGTATTAATTAATATGTCAAATACAGAATTGAACTGGAATGAGAACAAAAGCGGTTGAATAGCCCGCTTTAATAATTTTGCGCATCGATGCTAGATAAAAACTGTGAACGAAATAGATAGCTTTTAAATTGGCTTCTACTTAAATGGAGGTTGGAAAACTAATATATTTTCTGTTAAGCGGTCTGCATTTTTAACCGGATAACTACGAATATTTAATGAGTAAAAAATTCATAATCAGGCACAGTGTTGTTTTGTTAATGGTATGGCATAAAGGTAAAATTATTAGTTGAATATAGGTATTATTTATGTTTCAGAAAGAAATGAGATGTTTAGAAATTATTATACATAAACACAACATAGGTACATATCTTTTCCACAAGATTAACATCGTTAAACATCAAGATATCAATATAAGCTATAGATAAGTGACAAGCGACTTTTTATTATTTTAATGATATAAATTTATTCAAAATGAAAATTAAACATTTTCCAGGTCCATAATTTCTTAGCTAAGCAAAATGTTTCCGTATAATGATTGAAGCTAATTAATTCTACGTCTCATCAACGTTTAATTGCTAATTAGGAAAATGAGCATATCATTAAAATATACTTTTTGAAACAGGTTGAAATATTCATGAAGCTTGTAACGCAAGGTGGCACCTTTCCTTATAAATTATTCCGACCCCACTCGGATACCTATTCCTTTGTCGCGCATTACAACTAATAGAGCCTATAAAGGTTTTCCCTTTAAGCGTGTATCTATAACGAGTAAGCTATGTCAAGGTCACAAACTATAAGAGACAATTAAATGCAAAAAAATACACAACACAGCGTTATAACATGTTTGATCAATATCTGTGTCCTTGACATTAGAATCTCTCGTAAACTGTTAAGCTCAATTCATGTCAAATTAATTCACCCACCTTATGAGATATTCCACACTAAACGCTAGTTAAAATACACAACACGCACACGAGTTCCAGGGTGGTTCGAGTATAGTCACTGTAGTCGGTACGGCGCGTAATTTGTAGTAAGTATACTCGATCGACTACGTAGCGTAGCGATTCGTAGCGTACGCGCGTAGCTCTCGCGAGTGACTCCACGAGCCCGGTTGCCACCGCGGACACGGACTGCCGGCCACAGAGTAGCGAAATGTTGTAGATGCAATTTTCTGCGCGAAACTATATTTGCAATTAGTTTACAGATATTGCACGCTGCACTAAATTACAACTTTGTCCTAAACTTACATTGGTCTAATAGTATTCTATACTTCAATAAATCGTGAATGCTATAAGTAATTCGATTTAATGTTGGCTTGTTGAATACACACAAAAAAAATGGTTTGTATTTACATATACTATTGTGTTATTCATTGTTATTCAAAGAAGCACTGTCGTAATCATAACGATAATGCAATTTATATATATATTAATGATAGATGATATTAATTATAGCATAAAAGCTATTATAAGACAGAAAAAACTAAGATGAATATTACTTCCAACACATATAAATAACCTACAACGCGATAAATGTAATGCAACTTGTGAACCTTTTTAACTTTTATATTCTTCATTTTTACATAGATAACAACATTTTTCTCTATTAATAGAAAAAGAAAGTCAAGATAGATGTGCTTTCTATACACAGACACTGTATAAGTTTGTGCCTTAATTTTCTGGAATAATTATTTTGTGGTCTAGACTCAATAAGAAATACACAAAACGACAAATGGGAAGGTTTGTAAAAATATTTCATCAATTTAAGTATAAATTATTCAAATGATTATCTAAATCATGCATAAATATTATTTCCGCGTGTTCTACATCCACCCTACTCTGGGCATCAAGGAGTCCGTGTTGGCGCATGCGCGTCGTGACGTCAGCGCGTCTCGCCCCGCGCTCACAAAGACTGGGGCACACGATCCGCCGTCAGACTCTGCACCCATTCGCTTCACCGATGAGATTTATGAAATAGGGCTCTTATACAAATGTTGCAATGTTACTAGGTCCCCGTATTATATTACCTTATAATAATACGTCATCTTTTATTAAAGCTTTGAGCAAACGCGCTTTACTTATTTATCAAATTTAAAAATAAATGTTATTAGGTATTACACAATATGCTCCGCTAATCAAGATCAATGTTTATATTTAGACGCCTTATGAGCTTACGGATAATTTCAAGCAATTTCGGAGTAAACTAATTACTTTTATCCAATTAATCGAGATTGATCTACGTACGTTATTGGAACTCTGGGTTCCGTAAGCGGAATTCTATGAGATCCATTGCATTAGGGCGATGGGTAAAGTTTTCCCAAGCCGTAGGGTTGTCAACGGCCCTTGCACTGCCCTTTACGAGGGGACCCCGCAATATGGTGCAAGTAATGAGCGTGCTAGACCAACATTTTGTGTCTCCACTACCCGCAATCCCGTTTTATTCTAGCGTAAAATGTTTTAGACGGAAAGGGACTTAGCTAAACGTTTTACAACACGACATGCCTCAAAGCTTCAGGCTGGGTTAATTTAATTCTGGAAACATCAAACCCAAACAAAGCAACTGTGTAACATAATAATAAAAATAGGAGAATAAATCGAACAGAGCTAAATTTAAGACTATATAAACTATTCATAATATATCAAACTGGCTTTTTTTAATATTCTCAAATTCAAATTATTGTTATTTGCCAGAATATAGTAACAAAAGCTGTTGATGTTTTAAATTATTTTTTAATATATTGAATTGGCAAATGAAAAGCAAAGGTTAAAGGAAAAAATTAAAAAACTACAAAAATTATACTCATGTATTTGTAACTAAACACCAATTTTTCACTTGGCTTATAATCGTTCGGATCATCTATCATTTTAAAACTACTACCTCATCCCAAGTCCCAACAGTTCCATCAATCTCTACATTTTCCAGGCAATATTTCACAATCCTGCGCTTGCATACATTATAAATGACTAAGAGGACATTATTAAAAAAATCACGCGACATCTGTGACACAAATATAAAGCTTGATGTCATTAATTATTCAAAGGGGTAGCATTAAAATATTTCAACACGTCAGAAGCGTTAAAATATTGCGTTTTATGTCGCCTCCGCTTATATTCGGAGATTGAGTGCTATTAACAAAAATACACTAGTGATCGTGCGATAGTGGCCCTCCCGGCGGCACCCCGGCACAGCACCGGTCACAATGCCCTCTCCCCGTCGCGTTCATTAAACCACGGGTCATTCGTCAGATGAAATTTAACACTACGGAATCAATCACAGCCACCACGGGGATGGTTTATTTTACAGATATCCACGACCGTATTATGATTTATAGTGTATGATCCGATTTGAATGCCTACGTCGATAATCGAATAAGAATAAGTATTTTTTATACTTGTACTCTTGGCCAATTTTCAGATAGTAGGATCTGACCGTTCTATACATTCATATAAAGTTATGTAACGTATTATATACATAACTACACCTAATAAGTAAAACTTACATTGGTAAAAAATATTAAAAAGTTACAATAAATTTTGTGAATGAAAGGAGCCGCAATGTTTGCTTAATTAAAATTTTGTTTCATCTCCTTAGCATCTGTGACTGAAATATCTGGACGCAAAAATAGTTAAAATTTTCATTAAAGCTTTCAAATAAATAGATGAATTTACGAGAAGGTAAATAACATTTAAACAAGTTAGTTAATCCCACGGATTGCTTATAACGCTACTTTAAGTAATAATTTCAATCTGCTTGACATCTTAATTACAGGACAGGCGGGATGGGAATTGAGATGTACCTTTGATGTATCGCTTATAATTTAACCTTGTTATAGTTTGACTACATGTAGAAGCTATACTAATATTATGAAGCTCAAGAATTCATTCGTTTATTTGAACGCGCTTAACTCAGGAATTTCTGGTCCGATTTGAAAAAATCTGTCTTTTGTTAGATAGTGTATTAATCGAAGGAGGCTAACTAAAATTATATTAGCCGCAAAGAACAGCTATTAAAATTAGGTTGTGTTGCTGTAGGAAATTTCTTTGCTGAGATATTACCGGTAACTCGATGAGTCGAATAGCTTTTCCGCTAGGCTCCAACATAACTGAAAGGCTGGCTGTGGCACAGGAAATTTAACCTCTATCAAGACCACATATGTAAATCTTGAAAGAAAGAAAAAAATTGCCATACTCTTAATTAATGCTAAACACTTGTGGAAAAAGGTACCAATCTCTACACAAACATTCGTATTTCATATTAACTCACGAATAACGGTCAATGTCGACGATTATTATTTGTGGATGGTATATTTCGTGTCAACGCGTTAAAACTTTATTTATTGCAACCGTACAATAGTGTACCTAATGCTAGATAACCTTATAGACTTCCTCATTAAGCTGCCCATCATAATTAAAAATATATATGTACATATAAATCCATCCCTAGTTTCATATTTTTACAAATAAACTTTCGTTTTTCTTTCTTGTGTCTTTACAAAAATTAACTTGTCCAGTTTTGAGCTTAGCAACGCATTTAGCGTTTCATTTTTATTTCCATAGATTTACGTTTATTAAAAAATATTTTAAAGACTCTTAGAATTTATTAGCAAGATATTATACTCAAAGCGAAATTCGTTGAACTTATAACATGATCGATGTTAAACCTTTCTATTCAATTCTACCTTCCGATAAGCGTGAACATTTTCAATAGACGAATGTTCCACAAGTTGAGAACTGAAACTGTACAATACCGAGTGTTAATTAAATGAAGAACACTATTCAATTCAACGTACTTTGGATCTATTCAACTCTCTACAAAACTAAAATCATTAGTGAGCACCGCCGCTAAGATAAAGTGATTGTTCCTTGGTAAAGGCGCTCGCAATATTGTTAGTAACATGGAAATATAGACACAAAACAATGACATAACTTGTGATACAATTGTTATCTTCTACGAAAACAAATTAGCTATATCCCTTGATTTCATATCCTAAAGATGTATCATAGAATTTTTAATAGCCAAATATATCTATCGGAATTATTTGTTAGTATTTTTTAATTTCTCAATAATATAGACTCCATTGGAATGCCAATTAAAATTTACAGAGCAAATAAGAATTTCTTAAATTTAATTAAATCAATTCATACCATGAAATAAGGTGAGTATCAATTTAAATAAACAAATTTTAATGTTAATTGAAGCTATCTATTTGTACCAATTTGGTATCAACGGTAATAAAAGCCAGAAAAAGTTCTCTATGTATGAAGAAATATTTCCTGCAATATTCAATTCCTAAAATAAATTCGTTAGTATGCCGACGACCCTTTGTTCCAATAATAATTAGTCGGTCAATTGCTCAATGAATGAATATTCTAAGTCAAACCTATTTACTTACTTAATAGAATTAGAAATACAAAATTATAATTAAATGTATTAAATTATATGTAGATTTATATTTAATATTACTTTTATTCTATTGTTTTTTGCAGGAAAACAACCAAATTATAAACTGATCAATCTGTTTAACAATTTTCAGGAATCAAATAAGATATTATAATAGATCATTAAAACTTTGAAGTCTATTTTTATTCAACCCATTTAATTATTTTATTTATTACGATACGATGTACCATGAATATTAGACAGACCAGTTAATGAAGATAATAAAATAATCTAGAACAAGAAGGACAAATGACTAAATAGGTACCTAAATTAAAATATGTACCTAAAGCAAAAACGTCCGCAGTACGGTTTCCATTTAAGTATTCATGAACGAATCCATTCTCTTTTAATTCCTATTTAGAACGGATTATTACTGAAGTGGAAGAAAATCAGAGTGGTTTGAGCAAAAGACTCGTCAAAATAAAATCTTCGTTTCACGCCCCAGTTAGTCGTTCGGAAGATTTGCCATTCATTCTCTTCATATATGTTTACCGCATTTACGGTACAAATCCGAGACCGCTCTTTCTGAATGGTATTCTTTGATGTTTTTTAAGGATTTTACTTCTCGTACATTACTTTTTACATTTAGCGTTTATCAATTAATGTTTCATAATAGAGAGAGGATTTTATGGTGCAGTTTATCACTTTGTGATTATTGGATGATAATATTTTTTGTATTGTAGAGAAAAGATAGTAAACCACATAATATGCCATGGACAATCACAAAAATTTGATACGGATATTTTTTCAAGAAAAGTTAAACGTAGGTATCCTTTTAGTACGAAACGCAAAAAAATGAGGGTGTGGTAGCTTATTTAACTAGCTACATTACAGTAATACCTTGCCTTACTTGAACTGAAGAAACTGCATAAAAATATTTAAAAGGTTATAGAAAAGATAATATCGTACCAATTAATAGACTTCTCCGATGATTACTTCGATTCTCCCGAAGAAAATGAGATTTCATAATAAATCGGTTCAGAATCAATCCGGATAACTCAACTTAATATTTTTTGCAATTCCGTTTCTTAAAGTAGGATTATTATACATTGAAAAAGGATTTATTCTAAATGTCTTCAATATTGTTACTATTTTTGCTGCTATATTACTAAATCAAGTTAACCGAGCAATTAAGGATAACTATTTTGTTAGCTTAGCAAATGAAAAAGTAATAAACATTACCTTTTCGTTTCTCTTTAGGCACAGCAGGCAATTCTACGAACCGTTTTTGATAGTAAATTCATTGGTGCGATTTTGCGGAAATTACACGCGGCGCTTCTGTTCCGATAGAGATTTATACTCGAAACTCATGTGACCTGCTCCGAGTTATTATGGCTTTTGGAAATACGCTTTTGCCGTATGCACGACAGCTTATTAAATTTGAATAATTTTATGTGATACATGAGACGATATGTTTTGAGTGTTGAGATTCGATATTCTTAAAGTAAAAGAAGTACATTATACAAATATAGTTTGTTCAACTAATTATCTTTTTAATTTCACTGTTTACATTCAAGTTTTCTTCACCCCCTTGAAACATCGTATGTTAACGAGGCCTTAGTGAATAAATGAAAAAATATTTTATTACAACCAAAAATCTAACAAGACATTACAAGAGATATGTACACTTAACTTAGTAAAAGTTAATGAAATAGACTTAATATACGACCTATATTGTTGTTCAATTATACAATAATGTAAATAGGAATCACTTACTCTTCAACAAACAAATAACCGATGTCACCTAATTAACATCAATTGAATAATGATTTAGATGTGAAATCCTATTGTTAACGATTTATATAAAAACAGGAGTACTGTCTCTTCATAATTAGTAAGCTTGGATTGGAGGTAAGTGAAGGTTCTTACATTATAAATACGGATTAACCTAGTTCCTTCTGTAACAAAAAAAATCGATGCAAGAATTTCGACTGCACTCGAATCGGATTAATTTTCTTTAAAATCATTTATGTATAATCACGATTTCTTATTTTCTTCAAAAATCATCGTGTGATGTACAATACAAAATAATTTTTGATAAAAGTAACAAAAAGTTTTGATTTCAGGTTTAAATCTTTTGCCTAAATATGTTAATTTATTGCAAAAGAATTTAAATGGAAAACTAAGCAAACAAAAATAATTCTCCTTCTTGTTCAGATCGTAAAAGATTGTAATTCTAATATATGTTATCTTTTGTAGAACATGCCACCACAATCAGAACCAACTCCGAGCGGCGTCGTGTTTGAAACCGACACGCAGACACCGGACTTGGGTTTAGCCAAAGATGTGTCTTTACTGAAAAAAGCTGCGCCAAAAAAATACGAATATGTCTGGTTCAATATATTCTGGTTCCTGTTTTTGCACATTGGATCCGCGTATGGGATATATCTCGGGTTGACCTCGGCTAAATGGCAAACTAATGTAATTGGTACGTATTTTTAAAATACATTCAGGTTTTGAATTTTTCTGTAAACTGAAAATGTGGTCAGATTAATAAGAAAAGAATATATTTCAAAAGTATAAGCAAAGTCTATGGTATTTATGAAAACAGATAAACGCCCGTTGTAATAATTTTTACGCTTTCGAAATAAAATATTGCTTCTAAATAAAAACGTAAACGTGTGCGCTTGTAATAAATAATGACTATACTAGACGGGGTATCATTAAATATTTATAGATGACTGCTACATACTTAAAAATTTATACGAAACATACTTATTTTAACACAGCATTGTCGCAACCAAATAGGTACTTTGTATCTTTTTATGCTTATAATTTATAAAAGTTTTTAAAATCAAAAATATACACATGAAATCAATAAAGATATTTATAGATTCAGCATCAATTACTTATAGCTTTACATTTAATTATAAAAAAAACAACGTTGATACGTGATCTAGTTTTTAAAATTCATCAAAGGTGGGCACCGAATTTCCTCTATACTGTAGGCCGTAGTCACCTTTGCCCTATTTTAAATTGAATTCTATCTAGAGATACCACCTACAGCACATATATATTGTTATGAAACATGTCTTACTTTGTAGCGTTCCTGGTTCATTTAATGTGTGCCATCGGCATCGGAGCGGGATCTCATAGGCTTTGGACGCATCGATGCTTCAAAGCGAAGACACCCTTGCGTATTCTCCTTATGATATGGCAAACAATGGGCTTTCAGGTAAATTGATTTTGACGCAAAATCCTACCATTGAATTTATAAATACCATGACAATTTTATATAAATGATAACATCATCAAATCATACAAAGTATAAAAGTTAATAAATTGAGTTATCTAAGAAAAATAAATCAACTCTAATACAACAATATAATATTGAAGGATGGAACCAATTAATACAGCTCCAATAAATACTAAATGGTTCGTAATTATCAGACTTCGGTTATTGAATTCAGTGGGAACTGGGAAGACGCGCCTTGCTAAAGCACTTAGTAGTTTCTACAGCTATGTACCACAGTTACATTTAGTACCTATTAATGTAATAGCTAGAATTCTTTGCTATTACTGTCTGGATTATTTCCGAGTTACGTAATCCAGTTTTATTATTATTCTAATACGCTGTGGGACTATTTACTTTGATGAAATTTTGGCCAAGCGACTGTATGTATGTAAGTATGAAAAACTTTGTCCGACGATAACTTGTCTATTGTTTATCCGATCTTGATTAAATTTCATAGGCAAATAGTTAAGACAAAAGAAAATGTCAAGTTCAAAGATGAGCGAAATCGGTCGAGGGGCTTACGAAAGCTTACAAACAGGTGAATGTTTATTCGAGGAAATCTGCAAAAAAGATAAATCTTGACTACAAAAATGAGCTAAACAGGCGATTGTCGTACGAATAAAGTCAAATGAAAGGTCGTGATTTATAAATACAACGGGAGGTCTAGCTCAGAGCGAGCGAATAGTGTTATTTGATTTAAATGCTTAGAAAGGAAAGCATATCCAAATGTTTGTGGTAGTTTCTTGTTTAATAGATCTTAAAAGTCTCCCTTTCCATACTTCCGTATTGCACCATGTATTATGAAAGTGACAGTGTAAGGCTTTATAGGCTTGCAATAATTAATTATTATCGATCGAATATTTGCTTGTACTCAAACAATCACCCTTATTATTAATTTACTTTCATACTTATCTGCCTCTGTTGTTTGTCGAAGTCTGTATCAATTAATTCCATACTACATATGTACCTTCACATCAGGATTATTATTAATATTGGTAACATATTAATGTACCAGGATTGCATATTCGAGTGGGCGCGTGACCACCGCACACATCACAAGTACGCAGACACCGACGCTGATCCCCACAACGCTGAACGAGGGCTGTTCTTCTCACACATGGGATGGCTGTGCTGCAAGAAGAGTCCCGAAGTTATTGAAGGCGGCAAGCGGATAGATGTGACTGACCTTTATGAAGACCCTGTTGTCATGTTTCAGAAAAGGTAAATCTTAACTAACCGTTTACTTTATTGCAAATGAATGTGGGTACTATGACACAAAGGTTTAAATAAATTTTCACCTAAGTATATCTACACTAACGTTATAAAAAGGAGAACTTTGTTTGTTTGTAATGGATAGGCTCAAAAAATACTAGGCCGATTTGAAACATTCTTTCACCATTCGAAAGCTACATTATCCATGCGTAACATAGGCTATACATATACATATATAAAATCATGGCACGGGAGTAAAGCCGCATGGATTAGCTATTGTAATATAATATTACTGAAGAATAGAATTATAAGAATTCTGGCGCTAGTAATGAAAGAAAGTATATTATAAAAGAAACTATATTTTTCACAATTCCCTATACCATCGCCATAAGCCACGATGAGTTTAATAACTGCCTACAACCTTTTCCATTTGTCCCTTTAACGGAAATATTTATTCACAGACATTACATGAAAATGATGCCCATCCTGTGCTTTGTTTTACCGACGGTTATTCCTGTTTATTTCTGGGGCGAAACTTGGATGAACGCATTTTTCATTCCAACAATTCTCCGGTACACTTGCGGCATTAACGTTGTATGGAGTGTAAATAGTTTCTCTCATACTTTTGGATATCGCCCGTATGATAAGTGAGTATACATTATCTTTTAATACAGAATTTGAATAAAAAATAGAAAGTTTATTAAATGAGAGCCAGCTTTTTAAGAGTGCTATAATTTCCAGAACGAATAGACCATGAAACGAATAATCTAATAAGATGTTCGATTAAAATACACGATTAATAAAATACGATATTCTTTTCTTTGGCGGTGCTGAATTTTATTTAAATTAAATTTAAAGTGAATTAATATAATAGAAAATAACAAGTGATTGCATATTCAGGTCCCTCAATCCCAGAGATAATATAGGCGTCTGGATGATATGCGTAGAAGGTTTCCACAACTACCACCACACTTTTCCATGGGACTACCGCGCGACTGAGTTGCCGCTATATAACATGCTTACTCCGACGGTTGTGTTTATTGAAGCAATGGCAAAAGTAAGTACCTACCACTAAATTATTTTAGTCGCCACTTAATCTATTACCTAGTTATTCTATAAGCATAAAAGTTTTCATGTCTTTATCATTTTTAACTGTAGTACATTTAACATTAGATACGATGAAAAAAAGGTGTTTAAAATTGTTTAAATTAAAACCTAAGTAAAAAGAATTGGTATTTATTTCATATTCATCCATTCTGCAATTAATTTTATTTGAAATTCGCAGCATGAGGTCAGAGCCAACTAAACCTAAATGAATTATTTTTAATTAAAATGTATATTTTCAGATTGGCCAAGCGTACGATTTAAAGAGTGTATCGCCAGACATTGTGAAACAAAGAGCTCATCGCACGGGCGATGGTACACATTATTTATGGGGCTGGGACGACCCCGAATTCACAGAAAAGCTAAAAGAAAAATACGGATCCATCCATAACATGCAAAGAAAGGCTGCTTAAGTTTAGTTTATTTAGTATTATAAAATTATAATTTTACTTTAGAAGAGTAGTTATACATTTACTTTACAAATTCAAAGTTTTGAAATGTAATTAGATTCTTCACGATTTCAAAATAAAAATATTATTTAGTAAATGTTGTTTTTCATTTCTATACGCATTCTGTAATGACAGGTTACCGCTTGCTTTATGGTTACATCCAAAATAAAATAAATAATTAAATATACACATAGCGCGTTGTCTGCCTTTCTTTATTATTATGTAAAGTGACTGACCACAGCCCATAAACATCTACGATGTCATAGTGTCGCGCTTGCCTTGCCAGCTTGAAGGAAACGGAGAAAATAAGGAAAGAAATAATAGTTGAAAATATAATATAGGATAGGCGAGGAATGGGAGGGGATACAGGCCTCCGAGCACCCGCTCACCATACGAAACATTGTGCAATACTGCTTCACGCCTTTTGTCTTCTTCTGGGCCCTCCCCCCTGGTAATTTCACCGGTGTAAGCTTGGCCCAATCGTGTGATGCTCTGCTCCCACTCTTCTAAAGCTAAAGATGTTATGCAGATGTACTAGATATATGCACAAAAAATTTTAAGATTTCTTTTGTGACTAATTTAAGATTTAACCAATCGACAAAACGCATTCTAAAATTCTAAGATTTATTGTTCATTTAATACCTAAAGTTGATATTAAATATTATTATAATTTTCTATTGCATAAACGTAGCATTTTTTTACGGGAACATTTATTATTTGCTTTGAAAGCAGTAAATGGAACGCAATATTCATGTGTCAATACTTAGTTGTCAATTGTCATTTGTCACACACAAAGTCAAGATTATGATAATTTTGTTAAAGTAAATCTAAAAACATTATTATTGACCAAAGCAAGTTTTTATATTTTGTAAATAACGGAAGATTTATTTGGAATTAATTGGCAATATTATTGAACTGCTTATGCTTTTGTTTACAAATCTCCTATAAGAATTACAGAGAAAAAAACTTGTGCCCAATAACAAGAAAATACAATAACAGTTCATAATGCTATCATCTCTTGTAAAAGAGCATCAAGCCAAACAGGCAGCTAAGAGAGCTTCACAAGGTAATTACATGTTAAATGAATTTTAACATACACTTGTATAATATAAACATTGTAATTTACCTGAGTATCATTTTTCAGAGCAAAAACGTAAGGAATGTATTGCTGCAGCCAACGATCTAACTCAGGCTTTAGTAGATCATCTGAATGTTGGGTAAACATTTTAATAAACATATTCATAGTCTTATAACATATATACTTAATAAGAGCATGCATTTATGTATTTATATTATTATTTATTAATATTCTTATATCTGATGATATGATGATCTTTATTTTAGAGTGGCTCAAGCATATTTAAATCAAAAGAAATTAGATGCTGAAGCAAAACTTCTTCACCAAGGCGCTATCAACTTTTCCAAACAAACCCAACAGTGGCTTGCTCTTGTTGAAAATTTTAGCAGTGCCTTAAAAGAAATTGGTGATGTTGAAAATTGGGCGAGGAGTATTGAAAATGACATGAAAATTATAACAGATACATTGGAGCGTGCTTATGAAACTACAAGAGAACAGCCTAGTAATAATTAATTTTAGAGTATATCACTATTAATAAATTAAATGTAAAATAAATGACCTAATTTATGTAATAAAATTATATTAGTTTTTATATTACATTGAAGTAAGTTATTTATGCTAAAAACATCATTTTTACAGTTGATTTATGATTATGAGCCGCTCTTAAAGAAATTCTGGTGCTGTAGCCTGTACGCTAGAGAGAATTTTCAGAAATTACATTACATTTTCATGTCTGAACTAATGAATAGATTATAGTTTTTTTGAAATATAGGATTAGATTTATCTTTGCAACCAGTAGTATGCTTCCATTTGACTAGAAAATAAAAATTTAAATATTACATAGGTGGATTTCTAGTAAATTAAGTTGCTAACTCCGGCTACCAAAGTAAAAGTAGATTAAATCAATTGGCAAAAAATAGACTTTCTTTTATTTTTAATTTTATAGCAATTCTCTCGTGGTGAAAAAAAATGAATTGCTGACAGACAACTACTGCCAACCGTGTGACAGTTGACAGTTGACACTTGAGAGATTCAAAATGTCATTCAATTTTTATCAATCTTATTCATTAATCATTTCATATCATCAGTTAATTTCTAGAAACTAAAGAAAGTTGACGTTAAAGATAAAAAATTGTATTATTTCGCCTGTTTTCGTTATTATAAGTAGGAAAATGGCTACAGATACGCCGAGAGTTCTTTCTATTCAGAGTCATGTAGTTCATGGATACGTTGGTAATAAAAGTGCGGTTTTCCCTCTTCAAGTAAGTATATAAACAATGTGTAATTAAAATTCGATCTCATTAAATTAACTACTTACCAATCGATAATTTTTTATAGGTATTAGGTTTAGAAGTTGATGCAATTAACACAGTTCAATTTTCAACGCACACTGGTTATAAAAATATTAAGGGAACCGTTTTGAAAAACGAAGAAATGGAAGAATTGATAAATGGCTTGGTGCTAAATGAAGTTGATTACTATACGCACTTTTTAACAGGCTATTCTAGATCACCAGATTCTTTAAAGCAAATTGCACAAATAATAAAAAAGTTAAGAGTCAAAAACCCTGGCCTTGTTTATGGTGAGTTTATCATGCTCTTATATTGTTTGTGACAGAGTTCTATCTATATCTACATAAAAAAATGTAGTCTTTTTTAGGTAGGCTCCTAAACAAGGACTGGCATTTACTCTGCCCTAAAAAAATTTTCAAATTATATTAAACTTAAGGCATGCATGGCCGAATTTGTTATTAACCTTAATATTGTTTTGGGATTATCATCCCCCAGGCAGGATAAAATATAACATAAAATATTTTTGAACATTATTTTTCTATGAATGGTGGTGTGAAGCCAGAGTGTACTTAATAATAATACTGTACAATAAGACAAATACTTTCCACAATAATATTAATATTGTCACAAATTTTGATTTACTACAAAGAGCATAGGAATTACATTAATGTGAAAAATATTAAATAATGTTGCTTGTACTTGATTCATAGCAAGTTATTTTTATCATTTGGGAAGTAATCAATTTCGAATGTATTCAGAACTTAATTTATCCTTAACTAACAAAGTATGAAATAACAGTATGTTTTATCAGAAATTAAATTAGATCTTTTTCAAAAAAACAAATTAGATATCAACAAGATTAAACATTAGTTATGGAATGGCTGTTTAGATCATTTATCTTCAATCATAAATTGAGATAAGGAACAATCATTCTTTAAAGTTTAATATTAACTGAATTTTGTAACAAAACTAAATTTTTAAAAAGAAGATTTTAACAGATAACATATACTCTCGTTTATCTAGTCATAGAAAATTACCCACCCACCTACTTGGTACCAAATCCATTAGGTAACTTTTTTATTCACTAATTACTAAAGTTATTTACTATTAGATACTTCAACCTTAATGGCAATATTAATGTATTAATTTAATTGTTTTTTAATTGTTAATTGTTTTTTATGTATGGGTTTATGTTACCTCAATAAATGAAATAAATTATTATTATTATTAATAGGACTAAACTTTTTAAATAGCAGTTCATTCATATTTTATCTTTTTTAGTCTGTGATCCTGTTATGGGCGATAATGGTAAGCTTTATGTGCCAGAGGATGTGATGCCAGTGTATAGAGATGATGTTGTGCCTCTAGCAGACATCTTAACTCCAAACCAGTTTGAAGCTGAATTATTAACTGGCCTGCAGATGAAAGACTTGAATGGAGCTATGAAAGTGATACAAGCTCTGCATGAAAAGGGTGTTAAGACTGTAGTATTGTCAAGTACTGATCTGGGTGATGATAACAATATGGTTGGGCTGGCCAGTGACAAAGGTAAACCTTATCGGTCTTATTACAAAACAGTAAACAGGGTCTAAGTAAGTCAGGTTTAAACCTGGACTAAATAATTATTTTTCAAACCATTCCATTTTTACAATATAACAAATTTAGATGAGCAATTAAGCTATAACATTCTTTTGTTTTGTATCGTTAAAAATATACATCTTATCCCATTTTATCCTTTTTAACATTAATATAAGGAGAAAAACGTTTAATTGCAATAAAATTTTATTATTATAAAAATAATAATCTGGCCTTAGTGATTTGACGTATTGCTTACTCAAGTAAAAATTTAAATGAGTATTGTGGCCATCCACATACAGTATCACTGATTCAATGTAATAGTTGACGAAATTGGAGTGAAATACATTGGCAATGAATTCGTAGAAAATTTCTCTAGTCATCCAACCAGAGTCGGATTTTTTCAGCAATTTGTTTTGCAGATAAGTTAGAAACATCTTGCACAGCTTTGATCGCTTTCTGCAAATTATTTGCTATATTATATGAACTTTTGGTGTCTTTTGCATACTGTAAATGGAACAATAATCATCGTCTAGATATGTATGCGTAACGATTAACTTAATTTTAACATTTTTTTTTTGTAAAATCAAAGTACTTTGTTCAAAAATTACACATGACAATTATTGCCCTGGCCAATAACTATAGACATTGCCCTGGGCAATCACTAAAATGAGGGTGGGCAATAACTAAAAATGGGCAGATTTACGTGCAGTGATTGACCACCGGTAAAATAACCATTCAGATTCAAATTAATTTAGATATTTTGTTAAACACGATTAGTATACATATTATTTCATCATAACTACACACCAATTGTTGAATATAAAATGAAATGCAAAAAAAAACTAAGTTCTTAGCGAGTAATTCCTTAAGAATTTTTTTTAAATGCCTACCTGTTTGAGTAACACGATCACTTGTCTTGACAAAATTCGCCGTAACTCTTTTTTTCTCTTCACCGTTTCAAATTGTTAAATTTAAATCTACTATACATTGAATATAGAGTCATCTGGTCAATACTAATCGAGCTAGAATGATTCAAACTTCGCGCCTTAAACTATTATTCTTAAAGCGGGCAATCTCTGTCAGAGGGCAATCACTCTCTGTTTTACCCTATATTGTATATACATATTTAAATATATCTGTCAGTCATCTAGTTTCCATAGTACAAGCTTTGCTTTGTTTGGGACTACATGTTGTTAGTGTTTAATGTCATGGAATATTAATTTATTTAAAATCAAATTTCCACATTAAAATTTGTTATACTCAAATAAGACAATGCTAAGAACTAAATTCTTTTGCAGATTCATGTTACAAAATCGAAATACCCAAAGTGGACGCAAATTTTACGGGCACTGGTGATCTGTTTGCTGCATTATTCTTGGCTTGGTCATACAAAACTAAAAACAATTTGAAGCTAACATTGGAGCAGACAATAGCGACATTACAGGCTATTGTTAAGGACACCTATGACAATGCAAGAAGTGAGTTGATTTTACATTGTTGCATTTTCTCTTTTTACCTTATGCATTAAAATTCTTCAGTTTCTTTCTCTTTATCAAAAAAATAACTGAATGACTTACAATAAAAATTGGTATATAGTATGTATAATATACTATATACCAATTTTTATTGAAAGTGGTATATTGGTATATATAATATCAAATATTTGACGAACACTTTATACCATCGTTTATCTATTCATAAGTAAATATTTACTAAGTATTTACTTTACAGAAATTCAGCCTACAGGGAAAGTACCGCCGTCTCTCATAGAATTGAGACTTATTCAAAATAAGCATATCATTGAACAACCAAAGATTAATATTACTGCCATTGAGGTAAAACTAAACTAAAGTATATTGTTCACAAGATAAAATAGTACATATAAAATTTACATAATATGGCTTTATAAGATGCGTCATCTTAAGTAAGTACCTAATTATAATTGCGATGTTGCTATAGGTATATTATCAAATGATAGCAATATTACATATACATATAAACAAAACTTGGCAATATTATCATATGTTATTTAATTTTGTTGTATTTTACAAATGCATTTAGAATATATGAACTTGTTTGTCAAATCAGTATTCGATAGTAAATTTTACATGCGTTATTTTAAATCACAACAAGCCGACCAAAAATTGTCTTCCACTACTTGAGTAAGAAAAGTCTGTGATAGATGTATTTGCTGTTGTTTATTTTTTATGTTAAGTTATTTTATTGAGATTCTGTGTAAATCAATAACTATTTATAGAATAATAAAATGTGTACATGTTATCGGTTGGTTTTATTACATATAGTTTTTTATCTTAATTCCCTTAACTAATCGAACAATTAATTCAGAGTTAGTTAGAGTAGAAAAGTAATAATGGTTATCTATTGATTGTTTGATAATAGACTTACATTTTGCCTAATCACTACCGCGTTACGGTAGACTTTAAAATGAACAATATATTTCCAGGGAATTTCTAATTCTTAGTTCTTTACTACATCATACGCAAATTCCGAAACTTTTAGGTTGGATATAAATCATTTATACTTAAAGCAAATAAAATTCGAGGTTAATTTTTGGAACATTTAATATCACCACGTCTAAGATTACTCTTCCCTCGATTTATAAATGATAATAGCTGCGACCATCAACACAAATAGTACAAGGTGAAAGATCCAAAATATAGAATTGTAATATCTTAACACGACACTGGTATCGCTTACGACGAGGCACGGGGTCAGATAGATTAAACAGAGCAAACGCATTATAGAGAAGCCGATGTCCCACGGTAATTTCATCTGAAAGACGTAGATGGCATCATATTTTGAAAATCATAACACCAATACAAATATATAAATGGCCATAAATACAGAGAATATTAGACAATTGATATAATGTTAACTAAAATTTTACTGAAACTGATGGAGTACTACGTCAATAAAACTAAATTACAGTACAATTTAGATAACGTTAACAATTTGGCATGATCATGCGTTTGATATCAGTTGCAACAGACACATAGTTTACATAATACTGCTAAAATGTAAATTAATGTATTTAACGAAAGACAATTGTTATGTAGTTTTAAATTGTTTAATTATTACAGTTTATTTCTACTATTATATAGTTTCAAATTATATAATTATTATTTACAGTTTTAATGTTTAGATTATTTATCAAGTTGAATCGCTATCTATTCAAATATTTGATATTTCAATAATCAACATTGTATAGATATCACTATTTACTACAATTAATTATGAACTATTCTATGTGCGACCAGAGCCTTATCAAAGTATACACAAAATTGTTTACTTGTCCCTATACAAAATATTGATAAGTATAAGACTAATGACTATTTGAAATAATATTGAATATAATTACTACTCCCGAAGTATCATAAAGCTCGCTATATTCAGATTCAAGATGAATATAGATCCATAAAGTAGTGGAAACGATTGCTTGCGGCAGAGTTGGACTGCACCACATCGTCCACGCAAGGAACGACCATGCGCTTCTAAAAAATAAAATTGAGCAGAAATTGAAAACGCTACGAAAAGTTCACATTAGAAAAAGATTATTCCTGCTATTATAATTGCTGCAACATTAAATGAGTAACACTATTATTTTCTTTTTCCAAGGAACGCAAATTATATAAATTATTATTAGTACCACGGCACGCATTAATGCTACTTGTGATTTATATCGCAAAATTTTCCCATATCACTTATATCTTAGGTATATTTTAAAAGGAGATAGCTATATTTATGTTAATGTAAATATAAAAATTGCACTTTTGATTCTAAACAATGTAGCGATACTGCCTTGTTATCAGTAATGGACTCTAAGATTAGAACTATACGCATTTGCCGATTTTTTTGTTGAATTTCTAAATTAAAATAAAATTACTTCGCACCCTCCTAGTCTCCAACTCGCGTCTGTACACATTCAATTTTCACCATGTGTATGATAATCTGTGATGACAGTACTATCCGACGTATTATGGACAACTACCCTCTTTCGCATAATGAAGGTAGATGAGAAAATGTGTCTACTGAATAGATTTTCCTTCAAAATTTTTATAAATCTCGTTCCGATATTCAATACTTTCCAATTAGATTCGCATTTATGAATAGAGGGCTAGATCTTGGGAGGTCGGAGCGTAGTTACTTTATTATAACAAGCGCTACTCTGGATTAGGGGATACCTTTCAATAGCTTCTTTAAGAGTTCGTTGAGCAAGAAAATAACTAATAAGGCAATGATCGCTTTGTTTTCTATTTCTTGGAATTTCACAGCTTTGTATAATTTAAGACTAAGCCGAGTTTGGTCAATTATATGATGATACAATGTTTTTACAAACCGAACTTCTTTATTGGCTTTTAGGCTATTCTTGTAAACGTTAGCCCAAAACCAATACCGCGTGGGCATATCCCAGCTCCGTATCGTATCCTTCATTTTCGGTCCCATTAACAGCTTCTCATTGTCAAAGCATTTTAACATGGAAAAATTGTATTCCTCTTCGATGGCTGCGTCGGACGTTGTTGCTCTGTAAATTACGAACATCGTAGCATTGAAATGTAGAACAATGGTGGTCTATAAGTCATAAAATTTCGCGTTCACAACCTTATCATTTTAATCGAACTCTATGATAACAGAGTGCTGCAAACAAACATCAGTATTGAAAAACAGGCCTTACATTATATTTTTATGTAAGGAACTAAACGATTTTCGTAGTCCATTACATAGAAAGTTATCAATTTCAAAAGTAATTTCTAAATGAGAGCTATAGATTATGTTATTTCTCTAGACATCGGTTAAGGTACTTTATTAGCATTAAAATTACATACTTATATCATTAGTAAATAGCGTTACCGCCACACAGCTATGTAAACACAGGGAGAGAAATAAATATTTTTTTTAATAAAAGTGTTTTCAATGTAACAATTAGGTATAGGTACAATTTTTTACTTTACTAGAATTTATGCCATCATATACCTTTATATTTGCAATTACTACATAAAAAGTACCTTATATCTTGTCAAAACTTTATAAAATGATAAAGGCACTTACACTAATTTCAAGAGACTGAATCGCGCAGATGGCCCATGTCCTGGCATAGGAAGACATTTTGCAGGATATACGCCAAACCCTGTCTCCGTGCAAACGCTTGTACATAATAACATTGTTATTTGATATTGGAGAAAATAAATTATAAGCTGGGGTATATTGTACAAGTAACGAAAGTCCGTACCGTAATTATCGTAAAATTTATCCGTGTAATAGAACTGAAAGTTTTAGAAAAATAGTAAGTAATTAATAATATTATAGTAATGTTTTTGTATAAGTTATAGGTTGCATGTTATGAACCTTTAATAAGTGCATATTATGGTACCTACTCTTGTCCATTTTCAAGTGGGTTAACTGATTTTCTAAAGTCAAAATAAACAAAAACAGTAAGCCATATAAAAATTAAGCAATTTAACTCTTTTTTACACGAGCAGGTACATGCGTCACCAAGACATAATTACTATACGAATCGTATTCGCTAAAGAGGATTTAGGAGGGATTACATGTCTTTGCATTCGATTCTATATCACATTCTAGAAAAAGTCTTGTTTGCAATTTATAAAGATTACTATGAATACTTACCTCGGGCGAATATTTCATTCGTAACAACAAATAGCCCAGAGCACAAATACACGCCTTCTTAAGTTTCTGTTCAGTAATAACCCTGCAATCTCCTAACGTGGAAAATGCAGAATTAAAATGGTCTTCGAATATTTTCCATCTGTAGTAAGGTCCTAAAACATTTAGTTTTTTTTAAAATAAATATATATTTTAATTATACCGTAGCCGTTGCGTCATGCTTTATTCTGTTGCCGATTTTAGTCCTGCTTTTTTATGGCAGAGCCAGCAAAGGAGCAAGTAGGTCACCTAATATTAAGTGATCACCGCCGCCCATGAACACCCGTAACACCGGGAGTGTCGCAGGTGCTTTGATGGTCATATACGCTCTTCTCTTGAAGGCCCTAATGTCGAATTTGTTCGGAAATACCGCAGATGGAAGGTTCGAGGAAAGAAGTTCAACCATCCAAATGGTGTGGATGAAAGTTAAGATTACCTCGGGACGTGCGGTGGTTTATATTAATTAGTTTATGTTGTTATCATATTTTATCATAGCATCGGAGTAACATATAATTTTCTTTTATAGATAAAAATTGCTCAAAATATTGTAATTATTGACTTACCTCTATGTAATCCTATAAAATAATACGCGTACGTAACAATATCGACCGCAGACGGATCTGTAGAAAGGATGTCATTATCGCCCATCATTTTCGTGATACTGACCCTTGGCTCCGATTTTATCTTCTGGGCCAAGTACAGCTCGAACGCAAGACCTACCAATCTTAATGCCAAGGTCTGATGGACCCATAACACATAGCTGTTCAATTTATTACAGTGTAAGTAAATCAAATATACCCAGGAGTACGCCATGCTGATTTGATGTAAATACCTGAAGAATAATTTAAAGAGGATAGTGTAAATACCTGAAGAATAATTTAAGGAGGAAGAACATAATAATAGCAGGAGTTACCTTCTATCGCAGCATTTTATAATGACGATGTTTCCCCAAACCAACAAAACAGTGTGATATATCTGATGCCCGCATATCAAGCAAGCCAGTAATATTCCTAAACCAGTCCCATAATTCCGTTTCAAGTTAGCGTCACTGATCTGTTTGTAGTAACTACCGAGTGAAATGCATATCAGTAGAGAAGAATAGAATATAACGGCATCAACGAACATTTTATGACTAAAACAAAAAGGATTGAATGATTTGTTATTAAATTTTGTTTACTACTAGATTATTTGTAAGTCATTGTGATTTCCTGACAACTAAATTTGTGACATTCTTGAATACTGACAAATTTCTATAATAAAGAAAATAAAAAGTTAAAATTTGTAAAACTTATACATTGAGATGAATATGGTTTTGCAATTTTACAAGTGTATTGTATGTCTTAAGTCATTAATTAATGACATAATTATTTATATAATATTAATACTGACCCTCCCAGATTCGCTTCCCTGACCAATTTTGGCCAATCTGACTTCTTTTTTCTGCAACTTGCCAGATGTGCAGGAGGTACTATAGTGCACAAATATACACGCTAATACAGGTACACTCTCTATTATTTTACTCTAATAACCCGAAAGGACGGCAGACCGACACGAGCGGAAAGAGATCAGGCGCACCGCGTAAGCCCGACGGCTTTACGTGCTTTCGATAGCATGGGGTTGCACCAACATTGCCAACTTCCAGACTGAGGGTTATATTTGAGATCTTATGAGAAAAATCCCAATAACATTTTTTGGCCCCACCCGGCATTCGGACCCCAGACTAATCGATCTGTAGTCAAAGATGCAACAACTAGAACAACGAGGCAGTCTATATTAACATGGTTACCCCAAAAATAGCCAGATATACATCAAAAGAGGCAAATATTTTTTAATTACAACGATGTCTTTATACTTATAAATGAATATTTGTTTAGAACCATATGTTTATTTATACTTTTTAACGCATAGGGTAAAGTGTGAAATAATTGAAACGAAACACTGATTAAATAAACAATTTACTACATATAATGTAGGTTCACAATAAAAATATTTTCTAACAGAGGTTTCTACAATAACACAATGTCTGATGCAGATTTAGCTACTTACAGTTGTCCTATACGCTAATACAAATATACTCAATATCTAAGCAATGTATTGCATGGAAGTAAGTGCACAAGAGGGTAGAGTATGTAAAAATAGAAACAAAATGTAATATTAAATGCAATTTCATCATCCATACATTATTACTTATTTGGCATATAGGAATGTTAAGCTCTGACCTTTAAACTAATATGTAACAACTAATATAGATATTATTTTAAAAGGTCACAGTATGCATATTGGAAGAAATATTTGTGAATATAAAAATAAAAAAGTTTTCCTATGTAAAACAAGTAAAAGATATAAAATAACACAGGTATAAAAATACATAAAAATATAAAACTTTACAAGCAAAAGCAGTTATATACATTTAAATATAAAAATGTGAAGAAGTCAATCTAGTAATATAGCATTTTCTACAAAAAGAATTAAATTATTACATCATACTTGTCATCAGCTAACCTATAATACTGTCAAACCATTAACACTATTTCCGACTACATTCAATCAATATTCCAGATTTTAAATTTAATTGACTAGCATCTAATATATTTTTTTATCCTATTGAGATAAATCAATCACATTTTTCTAATTAAAAATTTCATTTTCACCATTAATATACATTTTAGAAGATGTGAAGCATTTTATTCTCACTTTATAAATCCTAAATGATAGTACTTAAGTAATACCATTAAAATTAATACGTTAGTCTACCTAGATAGAGTGATTGTTACAAATTTCGACATGTTGTATCACAAAACAACACTGCTTTAATTAATTATGTTTATATCAGGTCCATATTGATTTTCTTTAAAAGTAACTACATAGAGTTTACTAGGGTACATAAATTGGGGAACGCATTTAAGGTATATTTATTAAATATTAGTTTTATCATTAAATGAATGAGCGCCTTTTATCAATTATACATATCATCATTTTTTTTATAATTCTGTTCTATTTTTTGGAAACAATAATAATCTATGTTTATATTAAAGAGATTATACTGACTGTTATATGACTGTTGTCAAGGGATTTGTTTCTGTTTTATGTATTTTACTTGATTGTGTAAAAAATTATTTTATTGAAATTGAATCTATACATGATCCAAAATACCTATACTGTAAATACTATTGCTTTATTTTGTACATATAGTATTCTTTTACTGTTAAAAATAAATGGTTGGTAAATCGAATGGATCAGATTGTTATCAATACCCATTACAATTTCTTAATTGATATATTATGAATTTATATGAAAGTCAGTATATACAGACTAAGTCTATTATGTACTTCACTATAAACTCTATTTAAATAATTGTCCACCTTTCTATTTACTATATTTTCATACATTCTGTATGATTGAAAATATAACATTAGAAAGTGTTTCACTATGAACATATATTTTCTTATTATCTGTATGAAACAACGAAAAACATTAATGAAAAAAGACCACATTAAATATGAAACTATAGCTGTATGTATACTCACAGATACAAGACACTTAACAGAACTGTGATTTCCATCAGTTTATTTACAAATGCAATGCATATTATTCTTGCTTGGAAATTAATTATATCATATCAATGTCTGTTTAGCTAAATAAAACGTTCATATATTGTATAAAATTCATCATATGATTTAAGAGCATAAAACTTACTAAATCTGCATCAGGCACATAAGCCCCCTATTATGTTGAATTGTTATTGCAATGGTTAAATTATCTGCAGTCATATTCTATAGTATAAAGAAAACAGTAGAAAAATGTTGGTATATTCAGTAAACTATACATAGTGAATGTTTAAAAAATTCTCTAAATATGTTTTATATCTATTGTTGTTACTTGTCACACTTACATTTTTTGTTAGGTGATTATTGCCTCTATAAATTGGATGAAAGAATTTAAAAAATTACACCTACTTACAATTACTTCTATGTAAATAAATAACAAGGAAACTAAAGATATAGCAAGTATTAACATGAATGGAAAATCTATTATTTAAGTACAATTTAATAAATAAGGTGTAGTCCTGTATCTTGATAAAAAGGAACTTTTATATCCATAATAAAGAAATTGCACAAGAGAGCTATCAGATGTATAAAATAAAATTCAGTAGTTTAATAAAATATCTAAATTATTCTATGTGCAATAGTCAGAGATGTAACAGAGTGCTAAATCCTAATTACAATATTAGTTGAATATTTGAAGCATCTATAATTAATATGTTACTTAATTTTGACTTTAAAATGTCACAACATTCTAATGTTAACTTACATAGGATCCATAATTACATTTTCATTAATAAATTTTGATCTATTGCACAAAACAGATAATATGTAAATGCTATATTTATCTAATCAACATTATGTTAATTATTCTTTACAGTACCTACCACATTTAAATACAACATCCAGAACATTTATAATTACAAAGTTCAATCGGTGCAAACAATTATAAAAATTATTATCCACAGATGAAAATTTACTGCAAGGTAAACAAAATCAGTTTATACATTATTAATGTCAATAAATTTGATCGGTACTATCACATAATTCGTACAACAATAAAAAATGCGAGTAGCATTTATTTAGTAATAATTGGCAGTCCTAATTATCACTATAGTTCGTGGCTCTAGGAGCCGCATTAGCCAGCGTGGGCGTCGGCGTGGATCTAGCTTACCTGATAGCTCGGTAGAGAACCGCGTTTGGCAATCTTTACAACACCGTGTTCAGGGACACTCGCACATCACTCGATCACTTATGCACAGTTCGCGAAACTGTGAGACCGGCACGTCACAGTTCACTTCACTGGGTGCGAGGGTTCACTTGATAAGTTGCGCCGCGCTCTTGGAGCGGCGGAACATCTTCGCGCCCTTGTTGGGCGCGGGAAGCTCGTGCTAGTTGTTCCCGTTGGGGGCTCTCGTGAGCGCCGGCGAGGCGGCCGGCGGCGGGCGCCCGAGAGCCAGCGACTCCTTGGCACCGTCCGTGCCGTAGATTTTGCCAGCTTTCTTCGCCATGGAAGCGAGCAGTTCTTGCGAACATTTGTGTGCGGAGCGCAGTGAGAGTGCCCATTCTTTGAGACCAATCTCATCCTGTAATATATTAAAGGCAAAATTAAAGGTAATTGGACAACATAGTAAAGCCCAGTTGACGAAATAAATTAAGCCCTAGTCAATCATTTAACATTTGACTACAGTTTTTTTTATGCCACAGCAGGTATGCGGCTCGTCTGGTGTTAAATGACTGACCACAGCCCATGAACAGGGAGGGAATAAGGATGGAAAATTGGGAGAGTGTGCAGTAATGCTTCACGCCGATCTTCTGCTGGGATGATGGTAATTTCATCGATGCGAATTTGGCCCAATCATGCAATTTATTACTGATGATGATAGATGTTACCCAAAATCTTCAGCGATACTCTTATCAGACACCTCTTATGACACCGAAGGGTAGATAAGGGGTGGCGACAAACGTATATGATGGCGGAAGATGAAACATTGCAAATTATTATGATTAAATAGGAAATACTAACCGTATTAGTAAGGACAATCTTAGTATCATTCCTAGTTCTGAGCACAATACACTGTTCGCCTTTAACTGACACGAGGTCGGAGGAGACATCCTCAACAATATCAAGTAGAATCATTTCAGGTTTGGCGCTGTTTTCCAGGTGCAGCTCCAGTCGGTTGGGATAGAGTTTAGCATACCGAGTCTGCCATGCGCTGGCGAATGGTCCACCCAACTTTTTAATGTAGCCGTGAAGGATACAATCAGATTCTGAAAAAGGATACAATTATTAATGTTGTATAATCTTTAAAGTCTTCTTTACTTTAGAAATTACCTTCACTGATCTATTCATACAGATAATTATTGAAATTGAGCTTTTTCATTTCCTTGGTAGGCCATAGTAATTTACACACATACCAACACACTTTTTATATTTTTTCTTATTGAGGACTTTCTTCCCAAACAATTCTATATATCTTTGTAGCGAGAAGTCAAATCACATACTATTGAAAAATAATACATATACGCACACACACATTTAAAAAGCTATACTAAATAAAAAATTGTGTTACCTTTCTCATCAGCATCAAACTTCTGCTTCTGCTTGGCCTTCTTCTTCAGTTCCATCTTGTCAGCCTCCTGGTTGACCGTTTCGAACACGGTCTCGGCAACCTCGGACTGCCAGCGCTCCGATATCACCAGCGGGAAGTCTTTGTATTGAGCTTGATCTGCTTCAGTTAACTGAAAATTATGGATAATTATTTAATATTTGTTATAAGAACAAGAATAGTGACCTAGCTATTTTTATTACAATATTGAGTCTATTATTTTATCCTGTTATAATTGACAGAACCAAGGTAGCAGAAAAATGATTATGCTATGTGATATCTAGCGAATATTTGTTGCCACTATGGTTCTCACAGCCTCAATTCGAGGTGTTACTTTTGGAATTAAATTTCCTATTTATTTAGCAAGATATTTTCAACCTTATCCTATTACAGTTGTATGTGCTACAAAAACCTTGAACCTCTTGATTTTCTCATCGAAGCTACCGGTGGCGAGTACTTCTCACGATACCCCTTTTGCAGGTCGAAGTACACTGAACACGGGCTCTTGCAGCACGCTATTTATATAATCATTGATGCTCTTGTGTTTACATCGCCGCACGGGGTGATGTTTCTCCTGCATCTGGTCGATGATATCTGAACGCGCGCTCTTGTACCACGCTATTTATAAGTACCTTGATGCCCTTGGTGTCCTTCTCATTCAAGCTGCCGATGTCCAACGATCGGCATCATTCGCGCAGCGGATTCGCCGGCCCCGTGTACTTCTGACAATACCCCTGTTGCAGGTATCGTTAGAAGTACATGCACACATGCACTTGTACCACGCTATTTATAGATACTATATGTAGTACCTTGATGCCCTTGGTGTCCTCCTCGTCGAAGCTGCCGATGTCGAACGCGTCGGCCGCGTTGACCTCGCCGCGCGGCGGGATCAGCGGCGGCGTGTACTTCTGATGGTACACCTGCTGCCAGTCGATGCCCGCGAAGAACACGTGCTCTTTGACCTCCTCGGCGCTGCACAGAATGAAATTGTGAGTTAGATGACTGATTAATATGAGCAAATTTTATTCGCATAATAATAGTGTCTGAAACTATCTTAAGAAATTTATTTCTAGCTACGCTTTACTGACCTATCAAACATTGTGAAGTATGATCTCAGCATATCTATAAAGATTTGTGTTTTAATTTTGGGTTTTGTAGATGTTATTGAATTAAAGTGCGGAATATTTTTAAATGTTGTAATGTAATATACATAATATTACATACATACAAGAAATTACATTACACTTCTGATCAACCCTATTTTCATAATTAAATTGCTTGATTTAAACGCATAGTTTTTAATGGTAGCCCATAGAGAACAAATTTTTTCTCCCCTGATAATACGTGTGTCGCCATCCCAATTCTATTGTAGGTGTTGTAAAAAGCGACAAAGGGTAATTCTGCTGCATAACATCTCCGTGCAATAAAATTGCACTATTGCGCCAAGCTCGCGGTGAAATCGGTGAACGACACCCTCAGCAGAAGATCGGCGTGACGCAGTATTCCAGTGTTTCGTACGGTGAGTATCCCCTCTCCTTCCTTCAAGCCGGCAAGACATCTGCGTCACTTTGATGTAGTAGATGTTCATGGGCTGCGGTCAGACACTTAACAGGTGAACCGCATGCTCCGCTTACCTGCTTTAATATAACAAACGTTCCACAAAAAATTTATATAAACAAATATTCCTCACCCCCTCCCCTTGCAGCCGAGCCGCTTATTGATGTCTCTCTGCAGCAGCCCCTCCAGCAGGCTCCGCAGGCTCGGGCTGAACGACTCCGGCAGCTCCACGTTCTGGTAAACATTGTATTTCTAACTCTAACATTATTTTATCAAGTCCATTGTCACCATCATAGAGTACTATCATTAGTTATGTCTAACTGTTGGGTGGACAATCTTAATTATTTTTAAAAGACAACATGTTCATTAATCGAATTATTATAAATATGTAGTTGTATCAATATTATATCATCATATGTAAGAAAGGAGGATAAAACATACTATTGTGACTTCTATTCTATCTAATATTTATTTTTATCATTTTTTAAAGTAGCCTGGTGTGATAAATTATGTTCTCTTAACAATTGATTGATCCTTAATGATTACGATAAATATAATTAATAATATAGGCATTAAATAAAGTATCGTATACTTATATTCTGGTGTTTATTATTGCAGCAAACAACTTACTATCCAAGCAGCGAATATTTTTTGAAGAAACGATTAACGAGTACAATAATAATTTCAAGGACCTTTAACACGTAGTAATAATTAACACATCTAAAAGAAACAGCGATATAACAATAACTTTATCAAAGAAAATTCATTAATCAATGTTATTACTGTGTTATGTTATTAACCCAATGACGTTAACGATATTATTCATTAAAAAAGTATTAAACTACGACATTTCGTTTATTGACGTCAGTAGATATATTGTACATACACCTGTGTAATATGTGTACATGTGTGTCATCAGTAAGAAATTCGTAACTTCTTGTTATATGACTAAACAATGACGTAATCCAACCTACTCCAGTGAACTCCGAGATTTGAACTCTCATTTTGATGCGTGATAAATTGCGGTTATGCGACATTCAATACCATTAACCTACATGTAAATTCCAATTCAACACTTAAATTAATGTGAACCGATTTAATTTCGTGTAACACATACTAAAATTATATCAAAGTCCCGGTTTAAGAACATGATGCAATAATATTAAATATTTCCCTTTCTGCGTGTTTAAGAATAAATTCATCCTTAAGACTCACTAAGAAACATTCGGGCTAAAGGCGATAATACAAGACTGAAAAGCGAAAGATTAAAGAAACGTCTATTAGCACTATATTTTAACCAGGAAAATTATTCAATCCTAACACAGCATTGAAATGCTGTCTTAAAATAATTCAAATAAGTTGGAGTTTTGAGTATTATTTTAAAGTCAATATTTTAATGTTTGTTACTCCCATAAAATAGCATATTAGATGTTAGCTATATATTCTTAAACACGTCAGAACCTACAATGATTTATAGTTGGATTTTCACTACACATATTTCAAAAGTTTATGAGTGACGCGCTTCTACTCAGATAATAACATGTGTACCTTCTTATAAATTACAAAGTAGGTACATAGATAGTTATAGATAACTAGCTGCGCCCCAGGGCTTCGCTCCCGTGTGAATGTTGGGATGATATATTATAGTCTAGCCTTCCTCGATAAATGGGCTATCTAACACCAAAAAAATTTTTCGAATCGGACCAGTAGTTCCTGAGATTAGCGCGTTCAGCTTTATAATATGAGTATAGATTTTTAAAACTTTATTTTTACGTTTTGTTATAATTGAATGGATCAATTTAAATTTAATTTGTAATATACACTAATAGTTTTTAAGATCAAATTTAAGTAACCAGTACTAGGGCTTTAAAATCTTTAAAGAAATTAGTTATAATATATTCAAAGTATAATATTCCAATATTTACCATGGTCAAGGTCATCCTGTCGATCTCGTGTTTGTCCTTGGTCTTGTGCTGGCGGAAGGGCGAGTGTCCCTTGAGCAGCTTGTACAGCATGCAGCCGAAACTGAACCAGTCAGCTGAGGAATCGTACCCTGTGCCCTTCGATAGAACTTCAGGTGCCATGTAACCGTGGGTACCACTGAAAATTATTGAACAATTTTAAGACAGTTCTCTATCCATACATAATATTATACACTAATCCCCTTCAGGCACCAAGTCTCGCAAAGAAAGTCAGAAGAAGTAACGTACGTCAACTAACTACATATATAAATTTTTTAATAATAATTCATTTATTCAAAAGGGAATAAAGGCAGTATATTACTCATAGAAAATCACATAAAATTTACATTTGTGACTTTTACACAAGTGTTAGAGAAATAAATTATTTTGGATTTAAATTGATGCTTGTGCGTCATAGTGTACGTATGAACGCCATTTACTCAAAAACTACCAAACGTATTTTTGTACGATTCTAATAGACAGTGTGATTCTTGAGAGAGTTTAGGTGAATCATTAATTATTATTACGCTTGCGAAGCTTTATTTGTCTGGACTATACTGACTTGGTTTAAGAAGTGTATCAAAGATAACATCACACTTTTCAGCCTTTTGATAAAAACAATGCTCCCGAGAATTTCAATTCGAATTAGTTCACCAGAGAAAAAGAAGACAGATGTTACATGAAATCAATAATTTGAACATCAATGAAATAGGGACATTCCGTAATACATAAACATCGACATTAACTAACGTTTGTAATTCCTAAAGACTTTAATTTTATTGGCACAAAAAACATGAAGATACGTCTTTCAGTTCGCGACTTCTCTTAACGTGAAGAAATGAATACCGCAAAGCGTTATAATGACTATATCTTGTTACATCAGGTAACACATCCCATCATTTTTAATCCTCTAATGGCCTTAATGTTTTGTGATGTAACGCATTACATTTGACAGCACACGGGCTGATTCATACAAACAGTTTAACAGGAACCATTAAAGTGACTCTAACAAGTTAATAGAATTCAATGTTCATGAACAGGAACAACTGTTTAATTTAAATGAAACTATGGTATACTATTATTAATTGAATTGCGTTATGCTAGAACGCAATTTGATGGGTTTTAAACAAAGCCATAAATAAAAATGAATAGCGTAAACACAATAATAATAAAATTGAGTAATTGTTTTAACTAATACAGAACAGACACAATATGTATAAATATACTATTGTATGTATGTATATGTAAGACACAATAGGTAATAAAGCTGTAAAAATCTTTGGATGTAGGGCCCATCTAGGTCCTACATCCAAAGATTTTTATATATTATATATTAAGTATAACTTTTAAATCAATTCTTAGATATGTCATAAATAAGTCATCAATACGGTCTAATAAATAAGCCATTTGCAGTATATTCCATGATTCTTAATTATGAACTGTTTCTTATAAAACATAAATCTTTCTTATCTTTAAATTTTATTACTACAAGATATAAATATGTCTACTTACACACTAGCATGAGGCTTCTTTTTGGAGAAATCGCAGGCAAGACCCAAATCAGATATTCTAACGTGACCATGTTCGTCCAATAGAATATTCGCCGGCTTCAAGTCTCTATACACGATATGACGCTTGTGCATGTGCTCTAGACCTGATAAGTAAGGACATATTTATTAAGTGTGTAATTATATAAAGGTTAACGAAACCGCAAATAGTATATGTAGGCCTAGTTGTGCAGATAATTCCAAAAGTAATATCTACATATAATAATACATCTATTGACTCAGAATAATCTGGTGTCTGTATGTAGCTAAAGCTTAGAGACTTATGAGAATTGTAAGAATTATAACTTTCAATACAGTGTTAGTCTAGGGCGAATGACTTCATTAAAACATATTCGGAATTGGTTACTTTCTTTGTGTAAGTAAACAATTTAAAAAATTGAAAGGAAGCGCTCGTCTTCACAAAATATGCACGACACTAAAATGATTTAGATTTAAAAAGGAACACATTTTATTCAAAAATCTCCGAACAGATAGCAGCGTCCGAATTTTCATTTTCAGCGCAGAGCAGATTTATTGGATTATTCAGAATACAATGAAAGTTTATATTCTCTATCAAATTGCAGAAAATCTCATATATATAAAGAATTGTTATTCCTCTATTACGTCGCACATAGTAAGTTGTTAGTGTCTATTCAAGCTATGTAGGCAGCGGTTGGTCGTTCTAGTTAATATTAATGGTTATTTCACGTTCCACTTGCCTGCCCGTCTAGCACGATTTTAAACAAACCATCACGCCTATTTTTGTAACTCGGCTATTTATGATATTGTTATGACTTTCGTTTTGATACGAGTACGTTTGATTCATATTTTATAATCGAAATGACGCATAAGTCCATGATTTAGGATACAGATGTGGCTCTATATTAACGCGATCGCCGGCGTAATCATTGGGATTATTTTTCACGATAAAATGTTATAAAACTAGCATTTGTAAACCCGGGGATTTACTACGTCATATCGATAATCTTGGTGTATTAGAGTGTGTACGTTTCTTGTAATGCTTAATTCATAATCACACTGTATAATACGAGTCTGTGGAGCTGAATCGTGAAAACACAAAAGTTTTATTAAAAGATGAGCAAAATTAACATAACACACCACATTTATAGCTAAAGTCATCGCCTGAACTTATTAAACTAAAAATAACAAATCAATATAAACTTAGCCGATAATAAAGTCCAATAAAGATTATAAACTACTCCATCGTAAACGTGCGCTAGGAGATAATGTAATTTTCACCTAATATAACTTCCGCAGCGTAAAACTTCATTTCAGCCTCATTAAAGACGCCATGTTGCGACAGGTGGTAGTGCAAGTCGCCGCCATTCATCAGATCCAGGATGAAGCAGAGCTTGTCTGGAGTGTGGAACGCGTACGTCATACATACTATAAACGGGCAATCCACCTGGAAGCAAGGTTCGATTATGAGGATGCTGGTAATAAAACACATGCTGTCGAATTTGATATGAAAACAAAGAATTATATAGTACATGTTTCAAGTTAACTTCAATTTTTTTGTATAATACACGAAGTCGTTAGGAAAAGATTCATCACCTTATTTTTTAAATATATTAGTTATTTTAACAATAAGTTTTACCTAACATAACCAAAACAATAAAATAAAGTCACAATGTAGAGTCCATATCAGCAATTCGTATTCATATTAGGATAGCCTACCAGGAAGTTTCTTCAATGACGTGACGTAGTCATTACTTTTTAGTGTTGGGATTTTTAGTGACGTTTACACACGTGCCATATTTAAAGCGTTTTTTCCTTGGTGATGTTTATTTTCTTATTACGCTTGAGACGATATGAAAGGAACGTAAAAAATTCTCCAGACTTTACCACTCAGACAGTTCAACGATTGTTTTTTGCATGCAGTTTTTCAAGTGAAATTACAATAAATCGTACATTTCATCAGACTTATGAATCTTATGCGAACTAGAAATGTTTAGCAACTGGGAATCTAAAATAGTACTTGGGCAATAACGTTTTCAGTTAGAACGTCAACTTATGGCAAGCGGAAATAATAATTATGTTTTTGTTACGAATTCGTCCCCTTTGTTTAGCGTCACTCGCATAAGCGCGATCATGCGACTATCGTATAACATAGGAAAACACGCATAAATAACGACGTCATACAAGCATTATAAATAATAGAATTGGATCTCATTACATTGATAATACGCGATGTTTAATGTTTTCACTGCGGCGTAGTTTAATTTTTTCAGGAATTAATGCGTTTTTATAAATTAGTTAATTCTTTACTTAAAAAGCTTGTTTGTATAAAATTATAACAACAAAATTAAAAACAAGAACATTAAAGTATTTGTTATTCTTAAATTAAAACGACCTATTACTAGCAGCAACTTCTTATAATTCTGCCAAATACCAGCTTATCTAAGAATCTAGATAATATATTAGAACGTATACTTAGAACTAATGAGTTTGTCCTTGAACAAAAATTAACTTCGATATCTCCAGCAAGATTCTTTATCTTATTCATAGCGGCGATCGATTGCTTCTAAGAGACTATTGTGAACTGTATCGATGTAGCATGCTGAGTGCTACTGCTTATTCTAGACGAAGCGCGTCCGAAAGATTCTAGTCGTGAAGTGTTATTTTGTACAATACTGGCAGACGAGGCGGCGCCAAGCCACCAGACGACCGCTCATAAAAGATAAGCTCAGTCGTCCGTCTGAATGAGCTGATATCTATAAATAAAAACTTCCAACGAATACTATATACTGAATAACCTACTCCAGTAATTGTTCTCTGTGACTGCATTCGATAAGTTGCAATATGCGATTAAATATCCAATCTATCGTATTCCGCCGAGAATCCTATAATATCAGGGACGTTTTACAGCAATTTTATCGTCAAATAACATGAGACCCTGTTTATATGTGTAGGTATGTGAAATGCGTGGGCATAAACGTCATCAATATCGGATAACCCTAATAAAGCCGAGTTTTGTTACCCCTTAACATAAAACTAAATCGTTTATTACCATATAATAGTATGAAGTTCGAGCCGAGATCGGTCGAAAAGAAAACCCATGTCAAAACTTACATAAATTTAATACATTATGGCGTAGAAGTAGAGACGGTTTTCCGTTTTGTAAAGTTCGAATACCGACGACCTCGTTAAAGTTGCGTTAAGGCTTTTAGGTCGGCAAGAATAAAAATGTAGCAACACATAATGTTGTCGTTTAAGAAAAATGTTACAGTTAAGCGGAGGTTGATGAGTAGAATGGGGAAGAATCAATTGGGATTATAAAACAAAATGCAGCGGAAGCGGATTGGAGTCCGTCGACAAATTGAGGGCGAGCCAATTCGTTTCAGTCCAATTGGCTGGATATCGTTTATGTCCCCGATGCAATATCGCTTATTACCTATACAATATATGTATCGTAAAGCTATTGTCCTGAATCAAAGTAACTCGTTATCGACTGAGCCACTGATAGCTGATAATTTGCATTTGATTTATATCTACAATACTCGTGTTTTACGCATTTGGGGAAAATTAATTGAACTGTTTATTATAGCTGATATAAAAGTAGAAATTTTATAACGATTGCGCAAAATATGAAGTGCATCGTATTTCATAAAAAACCGGCCAAGTGGGAGTTGGACTCAATATCTCGGCAATAATTCCGGAAATTTTCAGCTTTCTATCTTTAGACACAGCCTGGTGACGAAAAGACAAACAGAGGATGCAGATGCTTAGTAACATGGTCACGTTTCTACCTAACCCTAAAAAATGTACCAGGATTTATATTTTAGAATAATAATGACTAAAAGTCCAACCACACTCTTAAGACTTTTTCTGTAGAAATGAGCTATCGAATACGTTTTTATTACGTATATTATCAAATTAGGTAGTGTTGGATAGACACGGTTGTGCGTAACTATAACATTGCGACAAACACCCACGCAACGAGATAATCTCTTTGCAAAGATCCTTGACAGGAACTTTCTTTGTATTCCAACAAACTGCAAAACTCATCCGCGGCTCAATCATTACTGTATTATAACTTTTAAAAAATATTGTAATTTTTTACTTCAAGTTATTTTGGTATATTATAAAATCTATGCCCGGTGCAACAAAAACTCATATTTGATTTCATGAAATTTGCTGTATTACGATTAGTATACCATGAAACATTCTAAACGTGTTTATTATTCTAGAAGAAATTGCTTCATAGCAATAAAGCCGCCTTTCTGTACAAAATTGTTATAAATAATACTTAAATTAAATATTATGTCTTTTTCTTACTTAAGCCTATTCCCCGTGAAATATTTATCCGAAAAAGCATATCTATACATATAATAAAATCGTAGACTAGCCGTGTCTGTACATTTAATATTTTCGAGAAAAAAATAGTGTTTCGTGTTTCATTTATGATTCTAAACTCAAAACAATGATTTTTAGAATTTTTGTCTGTTTGTCTGTTTGTCGGTTTGTCTGTTTGTCTGTTTGTCGGGCGTTTGTACGCAGTGAACTTCGAAACGGCTTAACCGATTTAAATACGGTTTTGGATAATGTATTACGGCTAGCCCCCCGAAGGTTTTAGTGTTTATTTCATTCAAATCGGTTAACAAATAAAAAAGATATGAGGGTTCAAAGTGATCCATCAAAACATATCACCAATGCGCGTAGGTATATTAAATTTAATATTTTAAGTGTGATTTAAAGCACTTTTTATTGATAAATGTAGCCTTCTTTTGATCTCGAAAGTAGATTACGATCATTGCGGCTAATCACAGCAAAGACTAACCAACATGCAGAAGATATTATTTGCTTCCCTAAGCAAATATGTGTTAAATCCATGGAAACATCAACTCTTTTATTCTGAGAGTACACGACAGATTTCCAAAATGTCAATATTTTGCAAAAAAATTAAAATAGAATTATTAGAATTATATAAAACTGAACAGTGACACTTTTGTCACTTTTGTAGATATACTTCGAACTTAAACCTTTTACGAGATATATTTTTACAAACGTACGTTTCTAAATCTTAAAAATTGTCATACCACCTCTACTTCGAAAATCCACAAAGTACAGAAATTTGTAGTCCACGCGGGCGAAGCCGCGGGCGGAAAGCTAGTAATAAATAAATAAGTAAAGTAATTAACCTCATAAAGTCATGATAATGGCACGTTAAATAAAGAAAAATGTGCATGTTATTTCGTCATTTGAAGCATGATGCTTCAGTATAGTGGTAGTGAATCAATTGATTCGTAACGGTTTAAATTTTGTCCTACAACTGAATCCACGAAAAGTGACTCCCATTGTAATTTAAATATCTCACTATGCTGAAGGTTCACTACTAAAATTACAATTTTACGTCCTACTTAGGCAAAGTTCACGTTCGCAAACCTAATTTAGACACTTGAGTGCTCGCCTCGCGAAGCCCTGCATGATATTCAAGTTATACGGCAAGAGTGCATAGAACTTTTCCTATTATTTCTACGATTTAACTTTTGCTTGAGAAACTATTACTAGGGGTGTTTGATTCTATTGAGTAGATTCTGAAGTGAAACGTAAACAAGAAATAAAACAACACGTCGTAGACTGCAGATAAACGAGTTCTTGGTAAGAGGATTATGTTACAATTTAACAATCTTACTATTGTTAACTTGTAGTTATAGATAAGCTTACTGAGTAACAAAGGCAATTGAAACAAACATAAATATGCAAATGTTTGACAAAGTAAATAGAAATAGTCAGAAATTCAATCCCAGTTTTACTTCTATCCCATCATATTCCCTATTCAAGTCGTTGTATGACAAAGGCATAAGTATTGGCGTATAATATTTTATTTTGCAATTTAATGTGTAATATAAAAACTTTATTTTAAAAGAGCAGTTGCGTCGATTTTTTTGTCGGATATTCTCGACAGAAGCCTTAAGCACAAGAGCCTCAAAAGAGGCCTAATTGGATGAAATGAACGTTCGAAGTTTAACTTGACGATCGCTTTTCTTCCAACAGTGATCTATTTGTCTATGAAATCACACTTCTAAACCTTATATTTCTATGTACAGTGACCATCCCCTTTAGACGATTTTGAAATGAAATGAAATGAAATTCTTTATTGCACACAAACATAAGCATAGAAAATTTATTATAAAAAACTTAAAATAAAGGGAGAAGTGCAAATGGCGGTCTTAACGCTAAATAGCATTTTCTTCCAGACAACCACTATTTTCTAGGGACCCGGCCAAAAACTTTGTTTTATTTAATTTTAAGAAATAACTTATTTTCGTTAGGGAAATGGATTTTGACGCATCAATGAGACAAGGTCTTCTACCGAATTTAACTACTACTACTAGAATCATTTGTATCAAGTATTTGGCGTATTAAACGGGATGACGAATTGTATTAAGCGTTAAGTATATGAAAACATGTCTTAAGTTTTAGGGACTGACGAAAATTGGCGTATTATCCGTGAAATCGTATTAAGCGTGATCGTAATTAAGGGGTTTTAGTGTATTTTGCTTACTTACCCCAGTACTGACTAGAGAGAGCATGATCCGCTCGTTGAGCGCGAGGGTCTCGCCCTGCTTCATCTTGATGCGTTTCTTGTCAAGGCATTTCATGGCGTACATTTTACCAGTGTCTGCTTTCCGACATCCATATACCTAAAATATTTCTTTGTAGTTTATATTTGTCATAAAATCATATGTGTAATAGTAGCTATCATAAATAAGATAAATCATACTAATGCAGAAACAAAGCACACCTCTTGACAATGTCTTATTAATTCTATACAAGATTAAACTTTTCATGTTCGAACTTAATCAACACACTCATTATGCTCAAAAATTATTTTGATTTAATTAATAACTGACGATTTAGCACAACTGTATTTAATGTAAAATAGGTAGGTAATATCGAATATATATAATCTAATAATAAACATTTAACATTTCGGCTCATATAGTATTTACGCAATACGTAAAAACGTATTATTGGTGAAATAAATTGTTGATTCTGCTAGTAAAGAATGTCGCACATCACATGACTGTTAAATATCTACTAGGTTTCTAAGTAAACATAACACGCGGACTTCAATTTAATAAAAAATAATTGTATTTATACTCACTTCACCGAAGCCTCCCCGGCCGATAATACGGTGGACACTGAAGTCGTTCATTGTTAACTGTATGTTCAATTCTAAATTTTTCCATTGGCAAAACCTTGTGTATTTATCGCTAAAAAAATAATTAACCATCAGTCTTATTGCCATTTTATTAGGGAAAATTTAAAAAAATAACACTCTACACTTACCTTTCTAGAAAATTCTTAAAAGGCTCCCCTCTTAAATGTTGAAAAATCTCTTCAATGTACGGCTAAAACATGAATAAAATATTAGAATACATATAAGCTCACGAGGGTCAAAATACCTCTATACAGACATTTACCTCAAAGAGATTCGGCGGAACTTCGTGTTTCATTAGATATTTCTGTACATGCGCTACACACTCTTTAGAATAATCCTGGAATTAAATAAACAATTGAGATATGAAAATCAACAAAACGGACGTTATCGCGGTTTGTATATTTAGCGTCTGGTTTCGACACGAGCTTAAATAATTATTGCTATTCTCATAAGCAAGCGTAACGTAAACTTTGTCTCCTCATTTTCATTTAAACGTTAAGTAGATGCTGATACAAGTCAGTCAGATAAGAAGACAGAAAGTAAACAATTTCCATGAAATTGAAAAAGCCGTTCGAATTCTTCAATTTATTCAGCAAGGAGCTACGAAACTTTTAACACAATCTTTAAGCGGAATTAGGTCGCGTCGAAGGGAATTTATAGACGTACTTTATCTTGTGTTGAAAAACAGCAAACACCAGACAAGTACACAATGACAGTAAGTAGTATTGTGTTATTACAACTGATCGATGTTCACAGCAGTGGCGAGGAATATCAACAATTTATCACCCTCGATAGATATACATCCAAATTTCGTTATCGTGTAATCAAAATATATTTATAGCGCTCGTTAAATAGAGTACGATAAACAATGCACTATAAAATGCATTAATAAAGAGGCCCATATTGCGTCTTACAACAGTCATTAATAAGCGCACTTTAATTGTGTTCAATAAAAGCTTGAGACGGTTGTCGTGATACTCTTATAACACGAGAACATTGAGGATTAGCATTATAAAAGTCTAAAAGATATTAAATCCACGTACGATTAGGAAGGAATGATTGTGATGAGGCACTCTCTTGGAACGACGCCAGAAGTGTGTACTTAAAGAAACTCATGCAACGTTTGCTTCAGTGTTAATGGAAATTTTGACTGCTATTTAATGAAGTTGCATATGTCATATTTTGTAAAAAAACGGTAGCCGCCCGATAAGATACCTACGTATCTATAAATTTCTAAGGCCCGTATTAATAAACCGATCTCAGACTTGAGTATGCTCTTGAGATGACATTTGTGACGTTGCACTGAACAGAACAGAATACAGTGCAACGTCACAAATGTCATCTCAAGAGCATACTCAAGTCTGAGATCGGTTTATTAATACGGGCCTATGTGATTACGTTATAATATGAATGACACTAAAAGCATTGATGTAATACATAGAGCCAGGAAGTTATATTACTATAATACATAACTTATATTAAAGTAGTTAGCAGCATATAGGTACATACATAAAATCTCATAAATAAATATAAAGCTAATTTGGAAGTCCCATACTGATATAATTAATTCAAATAACATCCTTACATGGGAATGAGCTAAGAGTTCTTTCATAATAAAATTATCATAAATGTCTCTCGCGATCCGCCGCCTCTCTTCAACACATTCTTGCTTTTCAAATAATTTAATCTGCAACAATTTTACCATTAATTATTTTTGTTACTGAACTTGAAACATACAGATGTTTCGTTTGAATAAATATTACCTCTTCGTAAAACTTTAATTGTGGCACTGGTTCCTCTGACGTTTGTTCACAGAATTCCTTAAATAATAAGTAACCTAAAACAAAGATAATTTAATTAGTATCAAAACAAAAAATCTATCTCGTTTCGTCACGTTATTACACATTTCGCATTAATGAAAGTTTGTTTTCTTAATGATTCACAGAATTTAAGAAAGTTTTTGATGCAATCCAATGACTGAAAATATCTCTGGTGATTCATTGGATTGAAGTATTAAAAGTTTTCTTGAACTCGCGTAATATTCAATTCTAGAAACTATTATGCAATACGACGGGCTGTTGCCAGCAGCGAAGCCTAATAAATTTCAAGTTGCTTCTAACGTCTTTACTTTAAGCTCCCTTAAATGTATAAGATATAAAATGTTATTCTTACTTCATTTATAAAGTGACCTATATTTAAAAACATTACTTGTTCAGCTTTATTTTACATATTTAAGCTCAAACTTATGTTTATTTCAGAAGAGTTTTATGGTTATCAGTTATCTTATTGATGTGATATAAAACTTGAATATTTATAACAAATAAAATACACTTTCATAGATTCCCTTCCTTGTAAATACGTGGTTAGTAAGAAAACATCAGCACTAAGAAAAAACTTTCATAACACAGCTTATAGAACGGCCCTCGATAAAGTTATTTACTGCAAGTGGAAGTGGGGCCGTAAATTGCGTTTGTAACTCGCCCTAGAGTACCGACTGCTAATATAAGTCTGTCACAAACTCAAATAGACTATCAGTCGACTTAATACTGTTTATTGCATCGACTTATTATTTTTAATTTACCTTGTTACCAATTCTTTGCTTTCGTGAAGGATTACATATTAATATGGAGTAAGTTTTATAATTTTAGACTTTATAATATATACGTATAGTGAAGCCAGTTCTGTATTGGACAGTATAGAAAAACTTTTAGATTATTCTAGAATCGCATCTACCAGACAAAATGTTGTATGATCGCGGATATAAGTCGTAAGTACTAGTCGACCCGACTTGTAATGCATACGTTTTTAATTTTCTCTCAATATATGAAAAACTGTTTTCTCGACACGCCAATGTATTTAAGCGGAAAGCGATTTATATTTATAGTGCTTAAATATTTTATTCATAAAAATCACGTATGTGATAACTTTGCAAACTTTCAACGAGAAAACCTTGTTATGAAAGTCATATGAAGCGTAAGTTTGAGTTAAAATTTTGCAGACTTATAGCCATTATCCCAGAGGAGGTACTTTCAGCTAGTTGTCGGTGATATTTCAACGGGTCATGAACTAAGTGGTTTAGTAATAATGACGAGTCGCAACCTTGCTCAAAATATGAAGAGAACCTATTCAAAGAGGCGCTCCACAAAGAACATGTTACTTACGTAGATTACATCACACGACACACAGGGGGATTAACGCCAATATTAAAAATTAATGATAGACTTTATGGTACAGCTGCCTTTGAAAACATTGCATAGTGTACTTAACTTCACATATCAATTACAGGAAAAACGTTAGATAGAATTATCCATTCAATGTTTGAAAAATAATACACTTTTTAACGCTTAACTCACAATGAAAAAAAAAAACTACCCTGTCTCGAATGAAGGCTCATATTTAAATAAACTTTTCTAGGGTTTATAATATTAATCGGTACTAAAGTCGAAGGCTTGGTGAAAAAATCGCCAAGTATGTGTTATTCGGTCTTCAAGTATATAGGCATGGTGCGTAACATAGCTTTCTGCTGTAATTTTGTAATTTTTATAAGGATTTAAATTTTCCTCCGATGTTTAAATTTCTTTTAATAACCTAACAAAAAACAATCAACTAGGCCATATGTTCTTCTGTACGTTATACGTTATAGTGTATATTATGCGCACATATCTACAAGTGTCACCACATAATATACCAGATACAATAGTTAATTTCCTCGGTATTGTACTCGGTAGTGGCGTTAATAGCACTTAGGTCATTAATCAAACTATTATTTTAAGATCTCTATTTGAAAGAGACTCCGTCAATAAAGACGGGCTAATAAGTCGTATACTATTTGAAAGAAGCGTGTTAGTACACAAAGGTTTGTAATGTCAAAAACGCTCATGTTATACTTTTCATTTAAAAAAAAACGTACCGTAAATCTTCTATACCAATCGGTTATTTCTTTAAATTCTGATCGTAACTAACTAATAACTGCTCCTCTGTAATTGGAACATCAATTTTCCGATTTCAACGATAGCGTCTCACTCCTATTCATTTTATTTAATGGATTTTTATTTTATTTAGTTCTAGTTTTTATCTTGTTCTAGTTCAGCGTTCATTTCTCTAGGCTAGTATCGTTAATTTTCAAAGAAAATAAAAAGCCGTTTAAAAAATACAGTAAGATACAGTACATACTTTGTGTATTGAAATAGCATAGCGACAATTTAAAAATTAAACATAAATATCACATTGAAGTCATTTCATCTATTCTGTGACGCAGGTGGCTAAGGTTTTTATAAACCTTTACCTGTTATATGACAATCGGGCTCACTATTAGCGAATTTGTTTAATACATATGTGATCAGAATATGTATTCTGCGTTCGTATTTTGGCCTAAGTTGCGTCATAACTCATACAACAAAATAACTAGAACAAAATTCCACCAATGTTTTATGTATTGTGATCACAATTTATACATTGGGTAAACATTGAATATTTGCATTAATCGGGCTCTGATATTAGTAGTTCTATTACACCAAAGCCTATGCGGCAGCACGGATACAGCGATTGGATCGGGAAAATGAAACACATGTGCACTCGTCTTTACACAATTTCGTAGCCTACATTAATCAATAATTATCTCGATATAGTTTCAGTGAGCTGCAATGACGTATCGGTGATTACACAGCATAGATGATGATTTCTACTGATTGCTATGATAAAAATCCGACTTTAATAGACCCAATAAAAGTGATTAATAAATAAATGCATTTAGGCATGACGTGAAAATATACACGTAATTTTCACGAAATAATTTAGTTCCAATTGTTTTTTTCTACAAATAAAATAACTTACCTAAAACTTGATTAAATATTTTGTCAAAATTTACTTCATTTTTCTTTTCCATATACTTGTGCATAACACTCCGTACACTGCAACAAAGAAACATTTTTAAAATATTTTATTTTACTTACGAAATTCGTGGCGACACTGTAACATCACAGTTCATAAAAAAACTATAATATAATGAAATATAATACACAAGATCTTATAAAGACACGAGTCAAAATGTTTTATAGTTTTGTTTACTATGTATGCTGACTGTTCATAATTTAACTTATTCTTTCTTTTCTTCTATTATTTTTTTTTCGGGGTGTAATAACACATTTACATGTACGTTAATACTTATGGAGTGAATTTGATTTGTTTAGGGTTAAGTAAATGGAATATACACGCATTAATTATTTGTAAGAGGAAAACAAAAATTTCATTATGGGATTCCTTAAAAATGATGACGTGAATACCTTGACGTTTAATCGTAATTTTACACCTTGCTATTCGAAGAAATGTAACCGACAATGTAAAAACACCTGCTTTATTTTCCTGGAGGCTGCATAGTGAGACAAATAATTCCTTCTTTAAAAATAAAATTATGTTTGGAATTCATAAACACGAAGATTATATTATTGGTTGATTTGTATTAGTGAAGTTTTTGAGATTTCTTTCGGTGTTTGTCTTCTAAATACCGAATTTTAAGTGTATATGATATAAACTGTGGTAACGCCGGGAAATCGGGAGAATCAGAATAATTAGGTACTATTGTACTTATTTTTTTTTTTCACCTAAAGTACGTACGAAATATAAATACTTTTTGCTCATTACTACTTCACCTCCCCCTTGGTACAACATCTCGAATAATTGATTAAATGATTAATTCGAAAAATACGAGCATTAAACTATGGATGTTTTAGGAAGCAGAGGTGGAGCATTACTTCGGCACAAATTATCTCAAGTCGCGCACCGAGGATGTTACCACTATCCCGAAATAAAACCAGAATGAAGTAGTTTCATGTGAGAAAGTTTTAAGAGACAATTTTCTTCACTTACTCTTCACTAGCAAGTACGAAATTAACATAGAATAGAAGATAACAACTATATGTATATATCATGTAACAGCCATAAATATAAATAACTTAATTTTTGGAAAATTCATAGCAATTATTATGTGTATATTAATCTATGAAGAATCACAAAATGTATCAGATCATTTGATAAAGTATAAAAGAAACATCACTGAACTATTATAGTAGATTAGCTTTGCTCATCCCTGATTGAAAAATTTGGGGTACATTACAACAAATTCAAAGTTTGCCACAGTAGCCTGGAATGAAGCTTTCATGGTATGACACTGAGAATAAGACGTATAGTAAGTAACCTGATCATGAGAAAATTTAAAAAGATGCTAGGTGTCGCAAAACAAGTCCTAAGATTTAAATGGAAATGGGCAAGCACACCCAGAGTGTCAACACAACAGGTGGAAGACCAAGGTCACCACAGACTGCCTTCCCTTGTACTGCAAAAGGAGGATAAGTAGACCTCTCACCAGATGGACTCACAACATTAAAACATGGCAGCAAATAAAAAAAGATAATTTTGCAAAAGTCTGGAGGAGGCTTTTACCACTGGAGGCGGTCCAAATAGAAGATGAAGAAGAAGGAGATGGAACTAGAAGATTAATAATAATAAACGTAAGGAGTCAGGAAAATAGAAGAAGACAATATGAAAGCCTATATCACAATCTAATCCTTTAACTATCTCCAAAAAAGAAATTACACCAAAAGAGAGTATTACACCCAAGAAATTTCATTTGACATAAAGACAGCCTAACAAACACATTTTCCCATTTATAATATTAGTATTACAATATTTTGAAATATTAGTTTATATAAACATACTGTTTTGCTTTATTATATTGGTATAAAGAAGTAGAATTCTAATTTCTAATTGATAAATAAATCCTTCCAAATAGGCTTTAAATTAAACTTAAATATTAAATAAAAATTTAATTGCAATACAAGAAGTACTATAACCATGAAATGTGTTTATTACATTTAAATACATTTTGGCTAGGAATATTTGTGATCACTGAATATTGTGTGTATATTATTTACTAACTTAAATACATCTAAGATAAAAAAAAAACTGTAATTGTTTAATTTCTTTTCTATATTTTGTTTTTTTTTATAAATTCTTTGTCCATTAATACAGTATTTTTAAATTCTTCCACTTTGAGGGTTATATGAATTATGAATAAAAATTGTAATATATAGTCCATAAGACTAGCCATTATTTGTTTTACAAAATTCAAAAAACATGATAAGATAGATTTATTTATTTTTCTTTTCAACCTCTAAAATGTCATTAACATAACATAGTATTTGTGTTATGTTCTGATGAAAATATTCTTTAAATAATCAAAAAATAACATTGACTTATTCAATTGTTTATTTTTTTAATACATCACCTTTTAATAGATTACAATAACTTGATTTGATATTAACATATATATGTTTCAGAGAAATGTTATTGTTATTCATTAATATACCTAACTGATAGATATAAATTTATTTTTGGTCAACAAATAAGCAATTGTTATTCATAATTCCATGAATACCATCTGCCTACAAAACAAATTTGACATCATTAACTTATTTATACACAATTACTTTTTAACTATACTTTTGTCATTTAGAAACATATTTTAAATGTTATTTGCACTAATACATATAAGTTTTCTTTTACTAAATTTATTTTGTGTCAATAATATATTAACAAGGAATTTAAATCCATCGCCTTATCGCCAACAGTAACTATCATATATAAGTAGAAAGTTGTAACTGTAAACTGAATTCAAAACTTATCAGTTTTATTCATTGATAACCAGAGAAAAGTCAATGAGTTCATATGTAAAAAAAATATGAATCTTATTTACGCAAAATTTGTAAACAAATCAAAGTTGTCTTATGGCCACTTAGCCTACTTCTGTCATTGACAAGTTGACCTATTATGAGACATTACCTTGGGTCTGGTAACACAATCTTTTTGCTTGCTCTAGCTGCTGGAGTGCATTTCGACTTCTCCATTGCCATCAAGTAGCTGACGTCGGCCAGCACAGCCTCGAGATCCGCCATTTTGAGTCTGAATTATCACCTTCACCAGAATATATCACTTGTTCACCACACAAGCACACCACAAAGGCCTAGCTTCCACTTAATTTTCAACTAATAGTCCTAACCTCCTTTACATGACGACTGAACACTCTGCTATAACACCATTTGTTGATGAGCGCTGACACATTTTCATTTTTGTAATGATATAAAATGTGCATTAGTACTACGGAAACCGAATTCGACGGACATTATTATACATATTTTAACTTTAAAGCTAAATTGTTAATAGAACATAAAACTAGGATTTTACAAAGCCATCAGTCCGACGAAACGAAACGACGACCACCACCGTTCAGTAGTTCCTCGCTTCGAAATTTTAATTGGTATCTGTAATCTATTGGCTATGCTCCTGTCCTAGACCTACAGATAAATAAGCAAATATTTTCGACATTAACGTTTATACTCTATGTTGAATTCAAACAACATAAATTATCTAAAGTAACCATTCATTATCGGACTATTAACGTTTCGAATTTTGATGAATTACACACAACCACAATACATTAAAAAATATAATAAACGTTTCCGTCGAAATTTTTAGAAAAAACAAGTTTTCTATTCCGCATGGTAAATGGTAGCAATGCATTATCAAATTAATTATCAAAATAACGTGAAAACATAATTGTCCTACAAAATAATTAACGTTAGGTCAAGTTTTAGTCTAGACTTTTCAGAAAGTCATCCTTCCTCTAAAATATGAATCATAAATAAGGTCATGAAAAATTATTATTATCCAGCTGATTTTTCTTTAATGGTTAGCTAACATTTGCATAGTCTACCACACACATTGTCCTACGAATTGCGTTGCGACTACCATTTACCATTTAATTAAGTTACCATTAACTAATATAAATTTATGGAAAAAGTTGGGCACCCAATCAAAAGGAAGCTACTCAAGAAAAATCAGCGTATTACTAATTAATGGCGAATCGTGTGCTTTAAAATGTCGTCTATGCTACCACGTTTAGAAGAAGACTTTAAGAAGCGACTTGAAGGAAAGCATCGTATTTCATTCGCTTCCTGTTATGGTCCGTTCCGTTGTTGATGTTGAAGTGTCACGTGCGACGCAACGCATGAATGGGACATGTCATAAAATATATAGGTACGTAAAACGCAGCGTTGTTGACGAGATGACGACCGCGACACAACGCCACGCAATGTACTAACCGACCTTCACTTTTAGTGCTTTATAAGTAAGTGTTACTCAACCCTGTTCAATTCCTACCGGACGTAAAAATACAAAGCGGACGGATTAAAAAAAGGAATCATTCACATAAAAAAATAATCAAATACAGACCTAATTTAGTTGCAGAAGATTTTGAGAAGACTTCAATCAAAGAGAAGGTTAGGTAAATTAATCATTATAAAGATAAATATAAGATACGATTTTTCCTTTTATATGTATTTAAAATTGTATGTATTATATATTTAAATTTTATTTGTCTGAATATGAATGGTCTAAGGAAACAAAAATGCCGGAGTCATACAGACATTTTCTGTCAACTGAAGAATTGACATACGTCATTGTCAAATGTCAATTATGTCATTCACAGATGTAAATTAATTTGAATGAACATTTTGCAATTTACAGAATCTTTACACATGTATTATTTATTTGGTGTGGAGCGTGATTAAGGATTTTCGATAAGGTATTTACTTATGTCAATATCGACAATTTTTATGTTATATACGCATATATATTGAGAATATATTTAAAAAGCATTTAATATTTTTTCAATCTTCGTCGTTCGTAATAAAGAAGGGAAAAATATTTCATTCACGCCGGTAATGCTACAAATTTTAATGAGTATATATAGTTTATATTAAATCCCAGTTATGTGAGCCGTAGAGTCGTTTAAATGTGATAAAACGCTTATAAAGTAAGGTATTATTAAATTAAGATAATTATTTTTGTAGATATACACATGGAGTATTGTCCGCCGAACGTTACATTAGGAGAGATATGGGTGGATCACGGTATTTCACAATGTTTTATGGAAACAGCAAGTGCAGCATTCATAGGAGTATTTCTCCTGGTTTTTGGAGTTATTCAAATCATTATGTATAAACGGTATGTATTCTTTTATTGATTGTCCCTAGACCCTTTATTAGATGTAATCTATGTTATTGTTTAATTTTGTTTTTTGAACTGTTTAAAGGATTTTAAACATAGTTCCTAAGAATCCTTTAAAAAGTATTTTTATTCAATGTGCTAATGATTCTCTATAGAATTTGTTTTATTTCACATTTACAACTCTCTATTTATTATAATCCCTTTAAAAGCATTAAAAATTAATGTGATTACCATTTGACTATTTTCATTTACATATTTTCTAAAAATTTCATAAATAATGTGATATTTACTATAAGATAGACAATTCATAAGTGCTATCATGATAGTAAAGTGTATCACGTAAGCATGAAGCTATCATTATGTAAATGTTATGCATGATTGTTGAGGAAACACACATAATATTAATTACAATAAAGCTTTTGCAATCATAAGTTTTATTCTAGTAACCTTGAAATATATTGAGATTGAAATATTTTAACAAAAAAATTATTATTAGCATAAACATTTTAAATTTTGTGTATTTATTTAAACCACTTATTTTTTATGCAACAAAGCAACAATAGTTTAAGTACTAGATTCAATAATACCATAATTAATTTTAAATTAATTTACTTATACTCTGAATTATAACTTACAGGCATGGATATTAAGATTAAATTAACAATTTGTTACAGCTATGCTACGGAAGTTATGGATGTCAGGTCATCACAATTATTTTTGGTGCAGCTTTTCTTTACATTATTTGTACCTGTATTAGCTGTAATACGGTTCTTGCTTCAGGCCTTTATGTTTAAGGGAGGTCATATATATGGATACATGGTTAGTATATATATGGTACAATTGTAGAGTGCTTCTCTATTTGCTGCTGAAATTATTTAAATATATTTTGAATTACTTACCAAGGATTATAAAAATCAAATACATTCATACAAGTCTTCTAAAAGATTTAACATGTCAATATTGAAATACAGATTAACTAAATCTGTTACTATGTAGTACAGGCTCAACTTAAGGAATGAGTAAGTTGATAACCTTGGAATTTTATACTGCACATAAAGTTAATAACAAACCTAAACTTTTTATATGATATTCTTATCATTTTGCAATGTGTGATTTAATAATTTCAGTCTATTGATGACACATTTAAAATATTATACTTTATTTTGCATGTTAAACATAATAGGCTTAGGTGCACATTAATGGAAACATGCTGCAAGACAACAGTATAAAAGTATGAGTAAAAATAGTTAATAATTAATTGAATAACAAAAGGAAAGCTCTTATGTGATCCAAAAATAAAATATGGTATTGACATTGGCATGAAAAATATAAAAATAAATTTTGGCCATTCTATTTTTAAAAGGCTTTTTATGTGACCCCTGTATCCAAGTGGTTGTTGGACCTTATGAGAACCTTGGCAAAAATATTAAAGCTTTATAAAACTGGTTATGTAAACAACTCAGTAACTACTTCACTTTCTTGCCAGTTCTTCACAGTAGAAACAACTTTCTGAACTGGTGGTAGATTTAAAAAAATTACACTTACAATAAACTTGTAATAATAACATTGAAATAAAGAGTATTTTTGTTTCTTTTTTTTAAACTACGTAATGTATGTTTACGATTCACAAATAAAATTTACGTAATGCTCATTTAAATATACTGATACATTTTAATAACATGTATGCATTATGCACCCTATGTGTCACCTGTTTTTGAAGAAAGATTATTAAACATAAAGAGACTTTATGTTTAATTATCTGTGCCTCGCGGTTTCATTCGCGTATTTATCCTGTTCCCCTAGGATGTGCAGGATAAAAATTATCCTATGTTCTTTGTCTGGATTTAAACAATATTTGTACAAAATTTCATCCAAAGTAGCACAGATACATAGAGTGACTTTTGCATTTAGATTGTTAGTAAGGAGTAAAGAAGAAAGAAATAGTATGCCTTTACATTTGATGTCAAATTATGTGTCCATTATTTTTCTTTCAGATTGTAGCATTGGTGGTTAATCTTATTGTGTTCCCACTATCTGCATATTTGGCTACACTTGAAAGACGGTTCTTATTACCGTCTGTACCGCCCAGAGGACACGGTTTCGTCCTCCTTGTATTTTGGGCTATGATATTTGTTTCCGAAAACTTGTCTTTCCTAAATCTTAACAAGGAAGGATGGTGGTGGCATTTAAGAAAGTATGAAACAAAACCTTTGATACCATATTCTGCTTTTAAAATTGATTGATTTAATTATGAATAAATGATTGTAATTTCAGTCTTCAAGATCGTCTAGAAATGTCGCTATTTGTGGGCAGATATGTATCATGTATGATTATGTTTATTCTGGGTATGAAGGCACCTGGTATTATGCATCAGTTTGAATATCTTGAAGGAGAAGATGGAAATCGGAGAAATTTGCTTCCAAGGGTAAATTGAAATTTAATGTGTCTTTTCACTATTCTATGTCTATCTTTAAAAAAAAACTTTATTTTTCTACTATCTATATTTGTCTTTATGGATTTTTTAACATTTTAGTATGACAATGTCACTTTATATTTTAGAATTTTTGTAAAGAATTATTTTATAAATTAATTAGCTTAAGATGTCATGTCCATATCAAAATTATTTCGGTGCTTTACCAACTGAAAAATATTTATTCAAAAAGGTATTAATTCAAATAAGTCGTTATCCCGATTCGTTCTTTTTATTTTGAACTTCTGCAGCTTAACAATGTTAATATTGTATCCGGAACTGCAGGTAGATGTTTGATAATTTAAACTTTTATCAATCAAACGTATTATTCCTTCATGAATTAAGTTTAAATATAACTGTGCTAATAAGATCGGATTACGAATAATTATACGTGTCATTTCTTCAATGTCATAATTATAATTTATAACACTTGTAATTTTATAGTTAGGAGCTAAACTAAATAATATATTCCTTGATGATTTATAGTATATCATACATTTCATATTAATTAGATTATTTCTTTACACAGGAAGAAAATAGGTCAACATTCCGTAACGTCTTTAGCAAATTAAGGACGTTGTTACCTTTCCTTTGGCCAAGAAAGAGTGTGTGCTTACAAATCTACGTGCTCATATGTATTTTAGCACTTATCGCCGGAAGAGTTATCAATTTATATGTACCCATCTATAACAAACTCATTGGTAAGTTTTATTGATACGATAATTTTAATTATAAGGTAAAAGTGCAGCAATTGGCTCAATAAATATGTTTCTGATTACATTAGGTATTATTACAGACTCCTAAACACTACCACATATAATGAATTAATCTTTTTTTATATGCTATGTTGTAACGGTAAAACGTGTGGTGCAACTGTAACATTCTTTTGAACATGTTTGCTGCAAATAAGTATGTCGATAACACTTAAATTACAATATTTATTTTGTTCTTAATTTAAGTCTTCAAAAAGTTCCGTTCATTAACATCAAGATACATAAAAAGTATATTTGTTATTATAAATATCAATGATTATTATCATAAGAGATAGGTCAACACTGGGTCTCTTAACCAATAACTTGTATAACTCATGAGTTATACAAGTTTCTTACTGTTCCTTAGAAACCAATGTTTTTTTTTTTTAAATGCGTACCAAACGATAATTCGCAATGTATGAAATAATCGCGTATAACCCCATTTCGTGAAACAGCAAGAGGTTATCGTGTTATCGTAAAATGAAATTATCTTAGTTCTCAAACGCTAGGAATTGTCAGGGTCAGGTGGATATTTCGCGGGCCGTATCGGAGAAACGAATCTGAATTATCGAACCCAATGACCTTACGTTCGGGAGCGAAACGTGTTTTGCACGTTGTATGAATGTAAATGAATTAAGTATGGAGATAAATGCTTTTTTCCACAGTCGCCGTTTCGCTCCTATTTTGGAAATAGAAAATGTCATACGAGTTTCGTTCGTGGCATGTATTTTAAGAATTGACTTTATAGAATGTACATTTTAATTAATGTTATATTTAATTTACAATATAATTATAGCGCCAGTTTTGAGAGAAAAATATTGCTTTGCATGCTATGTATTTTTAAATAACTTTATCTCAACTTGAAATTCAAACTGGAGATAAACTTGGAATATTTAATGTTTCTGTATTTTTTATGTAACTACTTAGTGATTGTTTAAGCAATACTACCTTTAATTTTGAATGTCAATTTAAAAGGGAAATAATATTATTATAGATTCAACATTTAATTTTGGCTCATGTTTTTGTGACTTTTATTCTTTTAATTTTTGATGAATTAATAATGTAGAACCGGATTTTTTTTATATTCTATTATATTTTCTGCATAAAAAAGGATATTTGTGTGTCCATCACGCCGGTACCAGTGAATGGACTTTGATGAAATTTTGCATACGGATATAATAATAGCTGGATTAGATAAAAAGATATTTTTTATTGATGTATAGGTATAATATGGAATATCTTCCACATGGACGATCAGACTTGAACCAAATTTCTATGGGACCATACTGACACTACTCTTTCAAATGCAAATAATTCGAAAGAATTTTCCATATCGGTTCATAAACGCCGGAGATATGCGGTAACATACATGGGCGTACCCAGGTTCTGGGTTAGGGGAGGGCAAATCAGTTTTTTTAAGCCAGGCCGGGGCGGCCACAGACCATAGAGTACCACAGACCCGAGCGTGGAAGAAAAATGGGCGCGCCGTGCGGTTTTAATATATTGTACTTCTTTCTCCTAGTCTTTTCCCGCTTCTCAGTCGGGGTCGGCTATTTAACTTAAGGGAATTGACGAAAGTACTGTTTTATTTCTCAAAATAATGTAAATATATTGTACTGCAAAATAAAAATTTTAATCAATAACAATTGAGAGAAGAGAGATATACGATATCCAGGGGGGGGCAGCTGCCCTCCCCTGCCCCCCCCCTGGGTACGCCCATGGTAACATACATAAAAAAATAAATACGGTCGAATTGATAACCTCCTCCTTTTTTTGAAAGTCGGCTAAAAATAGACACAGGATAGAGCTCAGTCGCTACGTTTATTATACAAACGACAAAAAATATTAAAATATTCCGTCTTTCTGTTTTTTGATTTCCGGTTTTGTGTTCGTATGTTATGACATCCAGACAAAACTCGTTACTTAATTATAATTTAAATAATTTATTTTTGTTTTTTTGATGTTTTCATGGTTTACAAATTTTAATATATTTTATAGACATTATACGTATAGACTACAGATTTATCTATACTAATATTTATACTAAACATTTGATTTTTTGTTTGTTTATTTGAAATGAATAGGCTCCGAAACAACTGGAACGATTCGGATGAAATTCTGTACAGAGTCTCTTTGAAACCCGGGAAGGACATTGCAGTTTTTATCCCTAAAATCCTACAGCATATACGCGGGTGAAACGCGGAGCTCAGCTAGTATTATTATAAGTAAAGAGTTATAGGTATCTACTGTGAAAATAAATACACTAAACTGACATTTGTACTAACTAATTGATTACTATACAACTTTTATTTAATGGTATTTTTGTCTCGAAGTAAGTTCTAAGAAGAAGAACACATATCTAAAAAAAGTTACAAAATGAAGTCTCGTGGCCCTATTTTTATTTAGCGCCAAGTAGGTACAGTCTTCTATGGCCTGCCAGACCGAAAGATGTTTATTTTCAGGACACATGATGTTGTAACACCTGTCGCGTTAACCACTGAACTAATTAGGCGGTCATATATCTAAGGAACTAAACAAAATTCATCGTCCTATTACTATTTCAGTGGACAGTCTATCCATACCTCCCCTTCACTTCCGATGGGACCTGGTCGTGATCTACGTTTTCTTCAAGTTCCTGCAGGGTGGTGGAACTGGCGGCATGGGTTTCCTTAACAACCTGCGATCGTTTCTGTGGATCAGGGTACAGCAGTATACTACTAGGGAGTTACAGGTGAGATTTGTTATTAATGTTCGTGATAGTAAGTAGGTAAAGTTTACTTTTAATGTTTTTAAAGTTTTAGTTTACATTTTTGCGCATGAAAGTAAAGTTTATTACTCGATTTTTGTAGAACACATTAGTATCGCGTGTAAATTTTTATGAATGACAAAATGGGCCCCCCAATTTATAAAAGCTTAGGGTCCATAGTTAGGTATTGTAAGCATTGAGTTCTTTATTTGTTTACAAATTCGTTACGCAGAATGCGGATCAGTGCACGCACTTATGTGACATTCCAAGAAAAAGTATAAAATTCATCAAATACGATGACCTTTGACCCTTGTTATTATTAGAATTTTTTAACCTCTCACTCACCTAACGTGATGTTCATAGCACTATCTTGGGATCAATTACATTGGATTAACAGCCAATGGTTTAAAGGGTTCAGTTGATTGCTTTATTACAAAAATATATGCGTGTACACATGTAAATCATATTCATTAAAATTTGAAGGGCAAACGTTTAACCATTGTTTCGTTCAATAACGTGGCATTGACATAATATTCGAAATTAATGGATACAAATCGGCGCAAAAATGTAGATCCAAAATTTTAATCAACATCACTGTTATTATTATTACATAATCAGGATCGAAAAACCGGTGGTAGGCAATATAAACAACTTTTAAAAAGTTATTTATCCTTTATTTTACATATTTTATTAACAGTGTAACCTGAATAAATTTTGGTCAAACTGGTAACCAGTTTGTTGCCGATGCGAATCTATATTTAACTTAACGATTATGAAATTTTGACATTGGACAATATATATAGATACTTATTTTTAATTTAGCTTGTATTAAACCTTTTTTAATTTATTTTTATCAATCGATAACAGTGATAATAAGCAATTCCATCAAAAAAGTAATTTATAAGTATAAAGTAGACCTCATGGGTGTTTCAAAAAGTGTGTGTCTAGTATAAAGTATATTAATTTACTTAACATTGTTCCAGTTAGAGTTGTTCAGACACCTTCACGATTTGCCTCTGAAATGGCATTTATCTCGCAAAACGGGAGAAGTTCTAAGAGTGATGGACAGAGGAACGGATTCCATAGACAACCTGTTGTCATACATTCTGTTCTCTATTACACCGACGTTAGTGGATATTCTAGTGGCTGTGGTGTATTTTGTATCGCAGTATAATGTCTGGTTTGGAGTCATCGTTTTCTCTACTATGCTCCTTTATATACGTAAGTGTTTATAATGTGATAGATACGTATTATGATTATAGTGTACACTAACTAGGCTTTACGTGTAAAAATGATATCGAGATATACTAATTCAATTGAAATATCATGTTGTGAAGAACTATTTTTTTATGTATTTTTTTATTTTATATTACTTCTTAAATATAATGATTACAGTCTAAATGAGCCTCAGATTACAGAAAATAGGGAAACATTATAATTGCACAAATGTTTCTTATAAAAAAACTTATGATTGTTGTCAACATAAACAATAATCTTACTAATTGATTGTTTAATTAATTGCACCTTTAAAATACTGCAAAAGGTGGGTGTTGACACCCCAAACTATTCTCTGTTAGTCAACCCTTTGAGTGGTGAATGCAAGGGCAAAAATTTTTTCAAGTACATCAACATTTAATTTTTACTAAAAGTTATTAACCAAATTATTTCAGTGGCTACAATCGCAGTAACAGAATGGCGTACGAAATTCCAAAGGCGTATGAATCTAGCGGACAACGAGCAGAAGGCGAGATCAGTAGACTCCCTCCTTAATTATGAGACGGTGAAGTACTATGGAGCTGAATCGTATGAAGTTGTGTCGTATAAGGAGGCTATTGTACATTATCAGGTTATTATTATTTTGTTTGCTGATTTGTATGTTTAATTTGTTAGCTTTAGTTCTATAATAAATTATAATGAAGAATGTTAACAAATTTAGATTTTTAACTTTTCATATTGTTTTTTTTAACTAAAAAATACTGTTGAAAAATTATTTTGTTACGTCAATTAGTTTTTGATTTATAACCAAAACAAATCGTAACCACCCGACGCGGCGATTGCGGCGGTGTGACGTCATAAAACAGACAGCTCATGCGCTCGCTATAGCGCTTCCCATACGTATTATAATTTATAGTTGCTGCGAAGTAGCGCGGCCCGCGCGGCGTCTGTTTTGTGACGTCACAAGCGGTCACGTGACTTTAGCGGAACTCGAAAGTTTAAAAGCTTATAAAATGAAAACTACTTGGTATTTTTGACTGCAACAAAAAACAGTGTATTTGTATAGCTACAAGCACGGAATAGTAAAAACAAGTGGAAGTGCCCTGCTGCTCTAGACAGCGACATTCAACTTTGCGTCGATGCACAGACTTAGTACAAAATCGGTCCAGTCACTATTCGCTACTTGATGT